>JANHMN010000014.1:29659-41004 GCA_030674055.1 Rhabdomys pumilio | reverse complement strand
TAGGGTTATGTTAGGGTAAGGGTTAGGGTTAGGGTAAGGGTTAGGGTTAGGATTAGGGTAAGGGTTGGGTTTGGGTTAGGGTTAGGGTTAGTGTTAGAACTATGATAAGAGTAAGAATTTGGTTAGGGTAAGGGTAAGGGTAAGGATTAGGTATAAGTTTATGCAGGTCCAGGTTGTATTCATTCTGCTAATGACTGGAAAAGTGATAGTTTTAAGGCAAGATGTCTTATCTTATTGTGATTTGGGCAGTAAAGAAAAGTATGCTTGAAAAAACAAAAGAATGATTCTAATCAAAATGTCACCTATAACCTATAAGTTACCTGTAACTCATTCAGAGCGTTCTGCATATTATCATTGCTTTTTTTTTTTTAATGCAGGTGCACTATTACAGTTTCTTTTGGTATATCTTCAATGAAAGTTTCTTCTTTCCATTGTACATTAGCATTTTGGCTGAAATAAGTGTACTTAAAAGGAGGCGTTTTTCTATGCAATTGAACTATGTATGCCCAGATGGTATTTATTCTTCTAGTGACAAGAAAGCTGAAAGGTTTAAGTAACTCAAGAAATCTTAGCTTTATATGACTTAGTCATTAAGAGAGTGTATACGAGAACCCCAAAAGAATGTTTCTCACTAGGAATGTCACCTTTAACTCACATGTTACCTATACTGCCTTCAGTGCTTTCTGCTTATGACAACTGCTTGCTTAAATGAGGGTACATTGTAAGGGTTTCTTTTCGTGTGTCTTCACAGAAAGTTTATTCGTGTTGCTTCTTTTAATGTGGGTATATTGTAAGTGTTCCTATTGTATCTTCACAGAAAGTTTCTTCATTACATTGCTCAGTGCATTTCAGCTGAATAAACATACATAAAAAGACACGCTTTTCTATTCAATTGTACTGCCTGGTGCTATTCATTCTGCTAATGACTAGAAAAGGGATAGTTTTAAGTAACTCAATATATCTTAACTTTATATTATTTAGGCAACAAAGAGTATATACCCAAATACCAAAAAGTGCTTCTCACAAGGAGCATCACCTATGAGTCACATGTCACCTATAAATCATACAGTGTGTTCTGCTTATAACAATTACTTGTATTGTTAGGTTTAAAGTTATGGTTATGGTTAGGGTTAGGGTTATGGTTAGGTTTAGGTGGTTAGGATTAAGGTTAGGTTTAGGGTTAGCCTTAAGGTAAGGGTAAGGGATAGGGTTAGGCTTAGGGTTAAGTTTAGGGTTAGGGTAAGGGTAAGAGTGAGTGTGAGTGTGAGTGTGAGTGTGAGTGTGATGGTGAGATTTAGGTTGAGGGTGAGGGTTAGGTTTAGGGTAAGGATTAGGGTTGGGAGTTAGGATTAGGGTTAGTGTTATGGTAAAGGTAAGGGTTAGTGATATGGTTAGGGTTAGGGTTAAGTTAACAATAAGGTTAGGGTTAGGTTTAGGGTTAAGGTTAGAGTTAGGGTTAGGGTAAAGGTAAGAGGAAGGATTAGGGTAAGTATAAGAGTTAGGGATATGGTTAGGGTTAGGATTAGTTTAAGGGTAAGGGTAAGAGTTAAGGTTAGGGTTAGGGTTAAGTTTAGGGTTAGGGTTGGGGTTAGTGTTAGGGTTAGTTAGTGTCTTCACGTTGCTTCTTTTAATGTGAGTATACTATAAGTGTTCCTATTGTATCTTCACAGAAAGTTTCTTCATTACATTGTACATTTTCATTTCAGCTGAAATAAATGTATTTTTAAAAAGATGCTTTTGTATTTCATTGAGCAATGCATGCCCAGGTGGTATTCATTCTGTTTCTGACAAAAAATGAGATAGTTTTATGTAACTCAATATCTCTTACATTATTATGACTTAGGCAGTAAAATAATGTATACAAGAACAACAAAAGAATAATTCTTACAAGGAATATCATCTATGACACATATGTCACCTTATACTCATTCAGTGCGTTCTGCTTATAATATTTGTGTCTTTTAATGCGGGTACACTGTAAGTGTTCCTTTTGGTGTTCTTTTTTCCACAGACAGTTTCTTCATTACATTGTACAGTGTATTTCACCTGAAATAAACATACTTAAAAAAATCATGCTTTTTATTTCATTGATCTATGCATGCTCAGCTGATATTCATTGTGCTAATGACTAGAAAAGTGGTAGCTTTAAGTATCTCAAGATAACTTAGCTTTATATTATTTAGTCAGTAAAGATATATACACAAACACACACAAAAAAATGTTTCTCACAAGGAACGTCACCTATGAGGCACATGAGGCACCTATGAGGGCTTCTTTTGGTGTATCTTCAGAGAAAGATACATTTATTACATTGTACAGTGCATTTTGGCTGAAATAAACATACTTAACAAGAGGCACTTTTCTATTCAATTGAGCTATGCATGCTCAGTTGGTATTCATTCTGCTAACGACTAGAAAAGTTTTAAGTAACTCAAGATATCTTATTTTCACTTAGGCAGTAAAAAGTTATTTACATGAACAAGAAAAGTAGGATTCTTACAAGGAATGTCACCTATAATGCATACATCACCTATAACGCATTCAGTGCATTCTGCATACTATAACTGCTTTTTAAATACAAGTGCATTGTAACGGTTTCTTTTCTTGTATCCTCTCAGAAACTTTCTTCATTATACTGTACAGTGCATTGAAGCTGAATTAAACACACTTAAAAAGAGGTGCTTTTCTATAATATTGAACTATGAATGTCCACATGGCATTAATTCTTTTATGACTAGAAAAGTAATAGTTTTAAGTAACTCAAGATATCTTTGCTTATATGACTTAGGCAGTAAAGAGTGTATATGCAAACAACAAAAGAATGATTCTTACAAGGAATGTAACGTATAACACTTTTAGTTTGTTCTACTTATAACAACTGTTTATTTAAATGCGGTTCTAGTGTAAGGTTTTCTTTTCTTGTATCTTCACAGAAAGTTTCTCCATTACATTGTACTTTTTCCTTTCAGCCAAAATAAACATACTTAAACACAGGAGCTTCTCTATTCATTTGAACTATGCCTGCCCAGGCGGTATTCATTCTGCTAATGACTAGAAAAGAGATAGTTTTAAATAACTCAATATATCTTAGCTCTATATGACTAAAGCAGTAAAAGTGTTTATACATGAACACAAAAGATTGTTCCTCACAAGGAACAGAACCTATAATGGAGATGTCACCTATAATGTATTCAGTGCATTCTTCGTATAACAAAATTGCTTCTTTAATTCCTGGTACAATGTGTTTCTTTTCGTGTTTCTTTTGAGAAAGTTCCTTCACTACATTGTACAGTGATAATAAAGGTACCATCCCTCAACTCTTCTGATTGTTCTTCAAATGCTCAGTATCTACAGCAGGTAAGGTGCATGTGGCCAAGTTTATCAGGGAGTTGTTCTGTTTTCTAGGTGATCATTGAGCAGAAACTAAAGCTGGTCATGCTTTTCTTTCCTTTGAAGGATTATTTTATGTGCATTAGTGTTTGCCTTCATGTATGCCTGTGTAAGGGTGTCAGGAACTGGTGTTACAGACAGTTTGAGCTCTCATGTGGGTGCTGGAAACCGAACCCAGGTCCTCTGGAAGAGCAACCAGTGCTGCTAACTGTTAAGCCTTCTCTCCAGCCTCCACTCAAACTTTTCAAATGGTTCATATGCCTTTGACCACTCTGGATGAAATGTTTTCTAGTTAAAGTTAGAGATCCAAAATATCCATGAACATTGTAATGAAGAAAAATGCTAAATTATTAAATGATCTATTCTGAAAAAATAAAATATAAAAATGCAAGTTTGGAAAAAATGAGTGTGTGCTGCCTGGATCCAGAAATCTGATACTATCCTTCGAACAGTATTTCATTTTCTTCTTGCAAAAAAAAAAAAAAAAAAAAGCAATATTATTTGACACATCCTCAATAGTTTTTCATTATCAAACCTAATGAGAGTGCACACATATCTGCACACATGCATGCATATACAGCCATATGTATGAACATACTTGCAGACATACATTACACATGCATATGCAGACACACCCATATACACATATGCATACATGTACATATACACAGAAACATATACAGGCACACACAGACACAATTTACACAGATATACATGTACACACAGAGGCACATATTTACACAGACATACATATATACACATATAAAGACATACATGTACACATGCATATACCCAGAAACATTTATATACATATATATGCATATACACAGACATGCATGCACACATATACATACACATGTGCACACACATATACATACACATATACAAACACATAGACACACTTCATCTGTAGCCCATTGGTCCTGTACCATACTGCTGTCTCTGAACTGGGACTGTCTTTGGAGAGGCTCCTCATCCTTCTACATCCATCTTTGGTCCTTATCTGTGACAGGAGAGCATATCAATACATATCTAAGTTGCTGAAGTGATTATCTGAGAGCTGAGCATCAAACTCAAGGGAATGGGAACAACTAGTAATTGACAAGGAAGGGAGGAATGAGGACAATACCAATGCACATCATTGCACATTAACCATTGAAAGCAGCATCCAAGCAGAAATGTGTAATTCAGGTGCTTCTGGACTACTGGACCCAACTGAACTATCACTTGTCTGTATTGTGCATATTAAACCTTTATCGTGTCTTGTTTCACCTATTATTGAGATGGGTTCATGGATCATGCTCAGTTTAGTAAATCAGAACTTGCAGCTCAGAGAGGAAAACGCTAGTTGTGCAGGAGGCAAGGCAATGGCAGTGGGTTTAAGTCTGGGCTCCAAGTCCATCCCTGAGATGACTTCACATATTAGAATGCACATTGTAGCTGATCACATTAGGAGCAAGGAGGAAGCCCAGCCACTACCTGAGTAGTTGAGACCAAAAACTCACAAAAAGAGAGCAGCTTCAACAGTAGCCATTTTGAGCACTTGAACATGGACTCTTGGCATCAAGCTTTTCATAAAGGAAACTGTCTGAAACAGTGTCATGATTGGAAGAATGAAGAGGCTTACTGAAAATACCAGGCTTCAAAACTGAATGGCAACAGGTACATGCCAGCTGGCCATACAACCTAGAAAAGCTCTATCTTGGGTCTGCTTACCACTGCTGCTTAGTGTTCTTTCTGGACTATAAGTGATAGGGTCATGAGGCTGGTGAGAGGTTGGTGAAATGGTACAGATCTAGATCTTCTGGGACTCAGTGTAAAATACCACAAGTGTTCTCCTGACCCAGGCTTGCCAAGGTGTCCCTGCTCCCCAAATCACAGTGAAGCTCTGAGTCCACATCCATGCATGTATGTACGTCCATGTGTACACAATCTCCGTACTAGGGAAGGCAGGTGTTGGTGAATGGAAGGTGACTGGATGAAGTCCAACTAGAATGCCCAGCTACTCACAGACAGCAGGAAAGAAGAAGAACTAGGCTTTGCAGTACCAATGGCTTTCATTGCCAAGTTGCATTTCATCTGAGGGACACCAGACATCAGGTGACAGTGGCTCAGAACTCATGGAATCTGTTCAGTTGAGGTTGATGAATTAGCAACACCCTGCAAATAGTAATCAGTGTGAGGCAGAAATCTACAAACTGATATCACATCCATCTCCCAAGGCTGCTTGGCACCAATATGGTAGAATGACTCCAGAAGGTCCCTATGGTACAGAGATGTTAATGTCACCAGCAACCTTGTATGATGCTGGGATTCAGTCCTTAAACTAGTGCACAACACAAACACCTGGAGTGCTAACCATGGATCATAGTGCCCTATTCTCTGAGTTTTAAGCAGTAAGTCTTAGGTCCATCCCTAGTATCACTGGAATATTTCCCCATGAAATGGTGGTGGTGGTGGTGATGATGATGGTGGTGGTGGTAGTGATGGGCCACTCCTAAGGAGCCACTGTTCAGCATAACACTAAATAACTCATGATTCTCTCTAGCCATAAAGTATTCTGTTAGTGAGTCCCAGTGCCCATTTTAATTGTCTGATGCCAGGAAATGTTCAAAGGAAGAATAAATAACAAGTAACAAAGAACTGGGAAAATAACCAGAAATGTATACAATTAAATGGATAAAAAATGATATGGGTAATTTGGGGGTAATATTCTTGAAGAAGAAAGCAATAATATTCAATAACTATATATTTAAAAGATTTTTAATTATGTGTATGTGTGAGGTCTGTGTGGGTATGTGCACATGGGTCCAATACCCACAGAATCCAGAAGAGATTGGTCCCCAGCCAACCTCACTACGTCTTTTCAAGATAAAAATGTCACTGTAACTCCTGGCATTAGTAAGTGTCTCTATACCTTCAGACTCTAGGTACAGACAAAACAGAATTTTAATGCAGTAAAAAAAACCTGGCCCTGTGGCTGGAGCAGACACCAAGCTGGTCTGCTCTTCTGTGGACACCATATCCCAAGTCATCCTAGAAAGGCCACTGACCTCAGAGCGGCAGATAAGAACAGTCGCCCACTGCCCTATGCCTCAGAGCTACAACTGGGAGCAGGGAGCACTCAGGACCCACCAGGCACCCAAACCCCACCCTTGAGGAATACTACTCCCATTTCGCCCCTCACCTGATCCTTGTGGCTGGGGCAGACACCCAGCTGGTCTGCTCCTGTGTAGGCACCATATCCTGAGACATCGTAGAGGAGCCACTGAACTCAGAGCAGCTGGAGCCAGGATCAAGATCAGAGAGACATCTGGACCCTTAGGAGTTCTGATACAAGCAAGATAACTAGAAAGGCAGGCTCCAGTCAGAACCAGTGAGTACAGGTAGCACTAGAGTTAACTAGATGGTGAAAGGCAGGCACAAGAACGTAAACAAAACCAAACCAAAGTTACTTGGCATCATCAGAACCCAGTTCTCCCACCATAGCAAGCCTTGAACACCCCATCACACCAGAAAAGCAGGATTCAGAATTAAAATCACTTCTCATGGTGATGATAGAGGACTTTAAAAAGAACATAAATAACACTCTCAAAGAATTTGAGAAGAAGACAGGTAAACAGGTAAAAGCCCTTAAAGAGGAAACACAAAAATTTCTTAAAGAATTGTAAGAAAACACACACACACATACACACACACACACACACACACACACACACACACACACACACGTGAAGGAATTAAACAAAATTGTCCATGATCTAAAAATGGAAGTAGAAACAATAAAGAAATCTTAAAGGGAGACTACCCTGGAGGTAGAAAACCTAGGAAAAAGATCAGGAGTCATAGATGCAAGCATCGCCAACAGAATACAAGAGATAGAAGAGAGATTTGTGGAGCAGTGGGCTGTGAGAAGCAGCTAGGTGCTTGTTCAAGCAAGAGCTTGGAACCCTGGAAACTTACTGGACACTGGACAGCACGAGTTCAGCTCTGATCCCACTCCCTGGTTCTTTTCATTTAGCTTCAGCCCTCCACAAGCACTCCCACAGAGAGGTCTATGGCCAACAGTCAGGAGAAACAGGTCTCAGGCCCTAAAGAGATTTACATACTAATGAGGCACCTGAAGGCCAGATGGTGGAGTCAATTAAGCATACTTCCCCAGCCTCTCCCCCCCTCTTCCTGATATTTAACTCAGAACTGCTCTCGGGATTTACTGGAGTGGGGGTGGGGGGCATCCAGATCCACCCACCATCTGCCATGACATTAAAGCCTGTAAAAAACTTTCTCATGTCCTTGGGACCGGGATGTGAGGACTTGTGAAGAGGCCTTTAGTGAGCCACAGCCTCTGCACATAACTTCCAGTCTGGAGGAACCCAGAGCATTCCCAGCCAAAAATTTCCATCAGAGAACTCCTAAACCTGATAAACAACTTCAGTAAAGTGGCTGGATATAAAATCACCTCAAACAAATCAGTAGCCTTCCTCTACTCAAAAGATAAACAGTCTGAGAAAGAAGTTAGGGAAGTGACACCCTTCACAACAGTCACAAATAATATAAAATATCTTGGAGTGAATCTAACCAAGCAAGTGAAAGATCTGTATGACAAGAACTTCAAGTCTCTGAAGAAAGAAATCGAAGAAGATCTCAAAAGATGGAAAGATTTCCCATGCTCGTGGATGGGCAGGATTAATATAGTAAAAATGGCCATCTTGTCAAAAGCAATCTACATATCCAATGAAATCCCTATCAAAATTCCAAAGCAGTTCTTCATAGAGATAGAAAGAGCAGTTTGCAAATTCATTTGGAATAACAACAACAACAACAACAACAAACCCACAGGATAGGGGGAACTATTCTCAACAATAAAAAAAACTTCTGGGAAAATCACCATTCCTGACCTCAAACTGTACTATAGAGCAATGGTGACAAAAACTGCATGGTATTGGTACAGAGACAGGCAGAAAGATCTATGGAATAGAATTGAAGATCAAGAAATGAACCCACATACCTATTGCCACTTGATCTTTGACAAAGGAGCTAAACCCATCCAGTAGAAAAAGGACAGCATTTTCAACAAATGGTGCTGGCTCAAATGGAGGTCAGCATGTAGAAGAATGCAAATCAGTCCATTCTTATCCCCTTATACAAAGCTCAAGTCCAAATGGATAAAGGACCTTCACATAACACCAGATACACTGAAACTAATAGAAGAGAAGGTGGGGAAGACCCTCAAATACCTAGGCACAGGGGAAAAGTTCCTGAACAGAACAGCAATGGCATATGCTCTAAGATTGAGAATTGACAAATGGGACCTCATAAAATTGCAAAGCTTCTGTAAGGCAAAGGAAATTGTAAATAAGACAAAAGGGCAACCAACAGATTGGGAAAAAAATCTTTACCAATCCTACATCTGATAGATCTAATATATACAAAGAACTCAAGAAATTAGACTCCAGACAACCAAATAACCCTATTAAAAATGGGGTACAAGAGCTAAACAAAGAATTCTCATCTGAGGAAACACAATGGCCAAGAAGCATATTAAGAAATGCTCAGCATCCTTAGTCATCAGGGAAATACAAATCAAAACAATTCTGAGATACCACCTCACAGCAGTCAGAATGGATAAGATCAAAAATTCAGGTGACAGAAGATGCTGGCGAGGTTGTGGAGAAAGAGGAAAACTCGTCCACTGTTGGTGTGATTGCAAGCTGGTACAACCACTCTGTAAACCAGTCTGTCAGTTCCTCAGAAAATTGAACATAGTATTACCTGATAACCCAGCTATACCACTCCTGGGCATATACCCAGAAGATTCTCCAACATGTAACAAGGACATATGCTCCACTATGTTCATAGCAGTCTTATTTATAATAGTTAGAAGCTGGAAAGAACCCAGATATCCTTCAACAGAGGAATGGATACAAAAAAATGTGGTACATTTACACAGTAGAGTATTACCCAACTTTTGAAAATAGTGAATTCGAGAAATTCTCTGGTAAATAGATAGAACTAGAAAATATCATCCTGAGTGAGGTAACCCAATCACAAAAGAACACACATTGTATTTATTCACTGATAAGTGGATATTAGCCCAAAAGCTTGAAGTAGCCAAGATTCAACTCACAGACCACATGAAGCTCATGAAGAAGGAAGACCAAGTTTGGATGCCTCAGTCCTACTTAGAAGGAGTAACAAAATACTCAAGGGAGCAAATATGGAGACAAAGTGTTGGACAGAAACTGAAGGAGGAGCTGTCTGGAGACCATTCCACCTGGGTATCCATCCCATGTGCAGTCACCAAAGGTAGATGCTGATGTGGATGTCAGGAAGTGCATGCTGACAAATGCCTTATATAACTTTCTCCTTAGAGGTCTGCCAGAGTCTGACACATTCAGAGGCAGATGCTCACAGCTACCCACTGATCACATCAAGGGTTTCCCAATGGAGAAGTTAGAGAGAATACTGAAGGAGCTAAAATGGTTGGTGGCCCCATAAAGAGAGCAACAATACCAACCAACCAGAACTCCTCAGGTTCTAAACCACCAGCCTGGGAGCACATAGGGAGGGACCCATGACTCCATCTGTATTAGTAGGGAAGGAAGGATGGCCTTGTTGGGCATAAGTGGGAGAGGAGATTTTTGGTCCCATGAAGGCTGAACACTGAGTGGGGGCGTAATTCGAGGGTGGAGAGATGGGAATGGAGGCACAGGTTGGGGCACATCCTCATAGAAGCAGGAGGAGGGGGTGAAATAGGAGGTTCCTGGGTGGTGGGGGGGATGGGGTAAGGGGATAACATCTGAAATGTAAATATAATATCCAATAAAAAAGAATTAATAAGTAATAATAAGTAAAAGTAATAAGTAATATCCCCCCCAAAGAATACCCTGAGCTTGGGTATATTAAACTACTGCTACATGTTGAAGGAGAGTTCACAGTCTTAGTTTACAAAAATACCTTGACCCAGAATCATGTTTGATTTAGACCGATTCAACTTTGTTGGTTCCTTTCCAAGTAGTAGACTGTAGAATCCAAGAATAAATTTATTGTGGTTAAAATGGCCTGTAGAAGGAGGCTATACTTAAATCAGCAGCACCTTTCTGTGTCTGTCTGTCCTTCACTCTGTTTCTTTCTCTTTCTTTCTTTCTTTCTTTCTTTCTTTCTTTCTTTCTTTCTTTCTTCCTTTCTTTCTCTCTCTTTCTTTCTCTCTCTCTCTGTCTGTCTCTTTTTCTCTTCTCTCTCTCTGTGTGTGTGTTTGTGTCTCTTTGTTTTTGTCTTTGTCTTTGTCTCTCTCTCTGTCTCTCTCATTTACCACAATAACTTCCTGATGTGTGTAGAAGACTGGTCACTGCCCCTCTTTGTGGGAAAAGCCACCTAAGTAGGACTTCCCTAGACTCAAAGTAGAATTTTTGTTTAAGAAATGAAACTTCAAACTTTACTGAAAATTTCATAAGGTTTTTGTAATGGTGGTGGTGATGGTGATGGTGGTGGTGGTGGTGGTGGTGGTGGTGGTGGTGGTGTGTGTGTGTGTGTGTGTGTGTGTTTAAAATATTGTACTCAAAATGATCTGTCCAAAGAGCCAATACTAAGATACTTTATGCCTAAGAGAATATTCATTTGTCCTCTAAACGTATTTTCAAGGATCCAACTCTAGAATCCAATTCAGAGAGAGAGAGAGAGAAAGCTCCTGCTAAGTAACCCAGGATAGCTTTAGACTCATTAGCCTCCTGCTTTGGCATGCCAGGCCTACACTTTCATACTGAATTTAAAATCTAGAAAAAAAATCAGATTCCAGTATGGATTCATAAAAAGATACTGTTTCAACAAAGCTAAACCAAAACCAAAACCAGAAACAAAGCAATACACACACACACACACACACACACACACACACACACACACACACACAGAGAGAGAGAGAGAGAGAGAGAGAGAGAGAGAGAGAGAGAGAGAGA
>JANHMN010000014.1:16486-29649 GCA_030674055.1 Rhabdomys pumilio | reverse complement strand
AGAGAGAGAGAGAGAGAGAGAGAGAGAGAGAGAGAGAGAGAGAGAGAGAGAGAGAGATTTTCTACAGAGGAGATATTTCAGTTGTGTGCTGGCACCCATCTTACCTAATTGCTTTGAGCCCCTTCTGTCTGAGAAAATAAAATGTGAAACTCTCACCTCTTTGGACAGAAAGAAAGCACTGTAGATCAAATGTTTTGGGTTAAGGTTAATAGAATTTTTAAAGCTGCAAAAGAAAAGGTAATAGACAAATGTCAAATGGAAGTGATGTAGCTTAAAATGTCTTTGATGTCCCTATCGAGAAAGATTGCTTTGTGGTGAATTCAGTTGGAGTGCTGAGCACAGAGAGCAAAAGGTATTCATGTTAATTACTCCAAGGTAAATTCATGTGTGCAGCACCCACAGAAACACACACACACACATGCACATGCATCTGCACTCGTGCTAGCACACACACATTCACATGAACACACACATAGTGGAGTTTCTAGAAACTACTACTTCAGATTATAACAATTAGATCATAAACAGTGAGGTCCTGACGTGGAACCCATGTGGTCCTTAGCCTTCACAGGCATATATTGGGAAACTCTAGGAAAGGGTTGAGGTTAATGTCCTTTGGACACATTCTGTTTATTAACTAACCCTCATTGAGAATGAACATGAAAACATTTATTTATTGTGTGATATTTACATATTCCCTTTACATTTTGCAAACATTGAAAATTTGACACTTCTCTTTGTGAGACTCTAAAGTCACTTACAGACTCTCAGGAACAGAATCAGTGTGAGTTAGTGTCATGCTCAGCCACAGCCCAGTGTCTGTAGTCCAGAATCTGGAATTTTAACAAGATTCTCTGGGGATTCATATGCCTCTTAAATAAGAAACATTCTAGAAACATTACAGACATCCTTATCTCCATTCATCATTTCCTAGAAGGCAAATGTGTCTGCTAATTTAACTCACAATATATGAAATCATGATGTTTCCATCATGAAATGAAACACTATACACATACATACAGGTGATACATAAGGAGATGATGACATTAAAGGCAACCAAAATCTTAATAATGGATGAGTAACTCTTCTTTTATCTCTAAGGAATCTCTGTTCTACAGTTTTGGGTTGAAACATTTCTGCCTCCCAACTTTCTTCCTATGCATCATGTTTCTATCCTGCTTCAAATCCTGAGGAAATCTCTGACTGTTTCTGCTCCCCAAATAGGCTCTTCACTTTTTGTATCCAAATAAGGAGGTCTCTGGCTCCCATCTCTGCTACCATGCAGGAAGGAGGGCTTCTCTACCATATACAACTTGAATAGAGCAGGGGCATGTAGCTCAGTGACAAAGCACTTGCCTAGCAGGAGCAAAGCTCTGGGTTTAATCCTCAACAAAGAAAAGAAAAAAACAGGAAAAACCAAGCTGACTTGACTGAAGTCAAAAAAATAAAATGAGACAGAATTCAAATAGTTACCACCTGGGTAAATAATCTGAACTAATTAAGGAGTTGGTAAAATTGTTAAATTGTCTAACAAATACAACTATTTCTACTGAGAAGATTAAAAATTCCTTGGCAAGAAGTAATTGTAAAAGTCCAAGTGGATAAAGGACCTTCACATAAAATCAGATACACTGAAACTAATAGAAGAGAAGGTGGGGAAGACCCTCAAATACCTAGGCACAGGGGAAATGTTCCTGAACTGAACACCAATGGCTTATGCTCTAAGATTGAGAATTGACAAATGGGACCTCATAAAATTGCAAAGTTTCTGTAAGGCAAAGGACACTGTCAATAGGACAAAATGGCTACCAACAGATTGGGAAAAGATCTTTACCAAATTCACATCCAATAGAAGGCTAATATCCAATATGTGCAAAGAACTCAAGAAATTAGACTCCAGACAACTAAATAACCCTGTTAAAAAATGGGGCACAGAGCTAAACAAAGAATTCTCAACTGAGAAAACTCAAATGGCGGAAAAGCACCTAAAGAAATATTCAACATCCTTAATCATCAGGGAAATGCAAATCAAAACAACCCTGAGTTTCCACCTCACAGCAATCAGAATGGCGAAGATTAAAAACTGAGGTGATAGTAGATGCTGGCGAGGATGCGGAGAAAGAGAAACACTCCTCCATTGTTTGTGGGATTGCAGGATGGTGCAAACACTCTGGAAATCAGTCTGGCAGTTCCTCAGAAAATTTGACAGGACCCAGCTATACCACTCTTGGGCATATACCCAGCAGATACTCCAACATACAACAAGGATATATGCTCCACTATGTTCATAGCAGTCTTGTTTATAATAGCCAGAAGTTGGAAAGAACCCAGATGTCCTTCAACAAGGGAACGGATACAAAAAAAAAATGAGGTATATTTACACAGTGGAGTATTACTCAACTATTAAAAACAGTGAGTTCGAGAAATTCTTAGGTAAATGGGTGGAACTAGAAAATATCATCCTGAGTGAGGTAACCCAATCACAAAAGAACACACATGGTATTTACTCAGTGATAAGCGAATATTAGTCCAAAAGCTTGAAGTAGCCAAGATTCAACTCACAGACGACATGAAACTCATGAAGAAGGAAGACCAAGTGTGGGTGCTTCGGTCCTTCTTAGAAGGAGTAACAAAATTCTCAAGGGAGCAAATATGGAGACAAAGTGTTGGACAGAAACTGAAGGAGGGGCTGTCTGGAGACCATTCTACCTGGGTATCCTTCCCATGTGCAGTCACCAAAGGTAGACACTGATGTAGATGTCAGGAAGTGCATACTGACAGGAGCCTAATATATCTGTCTCCTTAGAGGTCTGCCAGAATCTGACATATTCAGAAGCGGAAGCTCACAGCTAATCATTGAACTGATCAAGGGGTTCACAATGCAGGGGTTAGAGAGAAGGAGCTGAAGAAGCTGAAAGTGTTTGTGGCCCCATGAGGAGAGCAACAATACCAACCAACCAGAGCTCCCAGGGTCTAAACCACCAGCCTGGGAGCACATAGGGAGGGACTCATGGCTCCAGCTCTATATGTAGGGAAGGATGGCCTTGTCAGGCATAGGTGAGAGAGGAGATTCTTGGTCCCATGAAGGCTGGACACTGAGTGTAAAGGAATTCAAGGGTGGGGAGGTTGGAGTGGGGGGGGTGAGGCCACATCCTCATAGAAGCAGTAGGAGGGGAGATGGGATAGGGGGTTCCTGGGTGGGGGGAGAATGGGGTAAGGGGATAACATCTGAAATGTAAATAAAATATCTAAAAAAAAAAAAGACCATTTCATCAAGTGCCCTGTGTACATAAACCTTTAACCACACCAGTTGTTGGTCCACATGTGATTTTAAATGGAAATTTTTTTCTTAATTATAGAACCCAGATTATGTGACAGTGACCTGTTCAAAAGCAGCTTTCTGTGGAGTGACAGATCAAAGATGACACTGTGAAGGTGCAGGAAAGGAGCAGTGGAAATCCTGCCTTTGGTACTTGCCCCACCCTAATGTCTGGAGCCTCAGTCTGCTTCTTTATCTCTGTCTGCAGCTCTGGTTTTCTTGCCACAAATATCTGTTTTCACAGTTACATTGAAAAAGAACGAGAGAAAGAAAAAGCTGGTAAAACAGCAAGCACATGGCTGAGAACACACATGGGACAGGAAAACTGACTATTCTGTATTTTCTACCAGAGAAGTGCAAATGAAGAGTTCTCATTTCCATTTTCAGGCCAGTTAGATACTTGTGGCCTCCTTTGGCACCTGCACAGATATTTACATATATGTAAGTAAAAGAAATACATAAATAAGACATTTAAATAAATAAATAAGATGACCCAACCTATTCTTTCTACCAAGCCCATCCTGATATTCAAAATAAATGTTTTAAAGCTGTTGGCTGCATTGAAAGTGAGGTAATTATACATGGCTGAAAATCCTTTCCCTCTTCTTCAATATTTCACTTCCTCTTGTGCAGCCAGTATCTCAGAGTGTCTCAGAGACGAGATACAGATTCAAGTAGAAGATGTATTCTCATTTGCGACACTTGAGAAGCAACTTCCGAGGAATGGGTTTGGCATGCAGGCTTTGGAGACTGGTCCTAAAATCACCACGAACCCACCAACTGAGACAAGCCTTTGAGAGGAACCTATTACAAATGACCCTCTACCAAGGACCCTGAAATACTGATCTTGAGGTGCCATTCAGGAATTCTTCTACTTCCTATATAGACACAGCCATGAGCCATTGCACGTAGAGCAACCGTGTTTGGATCTGCATCTGTCTGCTTTCAGAGAAAATGACACTCAGGCAAAATGATGTTGTATAGTGTTTTAAGTCACTTCTTATACTAATTTCCCAGGTAAACCTTTGCTTTCTGAAAGCAGGCATCAGAGTCCTTGTTGCACTGAGAATCTCTTCTGGTGAAAGGAAATTAAACTTTTCACCAACAGACATGTGGTCATTCTTCTTGTGAGCACATAGGACACAGCTGATACACACCAGTCATGTTAGATGAGCATGCCACAGACTTTCACATTCATTTTGAGCTAACTATAACATGAACCAGAAAAATTTCAATTTACAATATTTAATTCTATTCATCTTAAACAAGAATAACAATGTATTTATTTATAGACAGTGATGTGAAAAGTGATGTTTGTGTATTTCTTAATTGTGTCACAACCATTTATTCTCTCAGAATATATTAAAAATAAGTATAATCTACTTCCAATAGATACTATTAATGTTTTCCTTTTTGTTTCTGAAAAAAATCAGACTAGAGTTCTAAAAATCACAATGACAAAATATAATCAGTGCTATCTATCTCATATGCCAATAGAAACCGTTTTTTTTTATTTTTTTCTACTCACTTTGGAAGAATATTTCAAAAAGTGTACTGAAAAAAATGACTCTTTTAATTCTGGGTTTAACATTGCAATATTGCAATTAGTGGTCTAAATTATCGTATACCAAACTGTAACACAGAGAAAACTACTGCTGAGAGTAAAGAAAGAGTAAAGGAGTTTGTGCCTTGGATATTGGTCACTTATTACTGAGTTCATGGAAATAAACATAACACTTTCCAAACAGAATTATATAAACTATTTCAGTTGTATGAAAAAGCTCCTATCCTTTTAGATACACAGAAAAAGGAAGATATACCTTCATTTAAAATAAAAAAAGTTCAGAAAAAGTAATTTCTTCTCCAGTTTACTTTAAAACTCTGATTTATTTGCAAATCTAGGTTTAAAAAAATCTGAAGACTTGTGCATAATTTCATGGTCACATGAGGTCCCACTACACTCTCCAAACAAACAAACAAATCTTAACTTCTAAACCAATCAATGGAATGCTGAGCCGAGAAGTAGAGTTCCTACCCCTCCCCCACTGGTAACAGGATTTCCACTGTCAACACAAGTCTAAAAGATGTCATTGCTTCTCTTTGTGAGATCCAGTGCAAAGAATTTAAAGAGAGGAAATCACTGGCCTCCCTGGGCAGTGAGGGAGCTTGGTAGATGCACTGTCCTATAGGGAGAAGGCTACTACTCATCACTGGGAGACCATGCTCTCTGAGGCAGTGTGGAAGGGATGTATGGACAGTAAATGAGGCAGAGGGCTTTCTGAATCTCTTGGTCTCTGAAAGCATATATGACAGGGTTGATGATGGAGTTGTAGGTGGTGGTCAGGTGTGTGGCATAGGTATAGATGGAGGGGTAGGTGTAATCGGTGATGAAGGAATAGTGGGCGAATGGCATTCAGCAGGCAGCATAAGTCCTCAGGATGAGAGCCAGGGTCTAGACCCTTTTCCAAGTAGTCACAGAGGGCTATGTAGCCAGGACACTATGCTTCAGGGCTATCTGATGGGTGTGCCTCATTACAGTCTTACAAATCTGGACTGAGAGCTGAAGCATCAGGGCAAACATGAAGAGGAAGGAGATGGAAAGGATGGCAGCATTGTTCTTACTGAAAAGTCTAACCACACTGCAGGTGGACTTGTCCCTCAGGCAGTTCCAGCCCATGACAGACAGCAGCCCCAGGCAGATGAAGGTTGCCTAGAGCATTACTAGCATGACATAGGTAAAGGGGACTGTCCTCTTGAAGTCCCTCATCTCCTGTCTTTATTCCTTATTTCTGTCCAGTCCTTATGTGGTAACTAAATCTCTTTTGTGCTGAGAACTTGATCTTAGAGTGTCTTGTGCCAGTACTGGTCCTTTGCATTTTGTTGTAAATACTATGAGACTGAATATCTTAATATATAATTTGATGTGAATTATTGACACCAAATATGAGTGGCCATGGTTGAAGAATGCAGATGTAACTTTCTGTAGCATGGAGTTTGACTACTACATACTACACTTGCAAAGGACCCTGATTCCCTCCCCAGAACTCATGTCAAGCATTTCAAGTACCTCTGATCGAAGGCCAATGGGTCTGACACCCTCTCCTCTGGCACCTGTGCTCTGTACACACACACACACACACACACACACACACACACACACACACACCCACCACTTATTTTTTAATAAAAGAGTTGGGCATGTCACGTTAAGAGATTTCCTTGGTTTTTATTTCTTTGTGGTATCCTTCAGCAAATACTTTGTTCTTGAACTACACTAGCAGACTCTAAAGAAATGAAATCTGGTTAGACTCACCCTTTAGGTCAGTTGGGATGTAGAGCTAAAGCTTCAGTCACACCTACCTCTTTCCTCCACCACCCTCCTTTCTTTTCAGACTAGAGATTACCCCAGAATCTCAGTCAAGCTATCTATGTGCCTTAAGTATCTAGAGTGTATATGTCTGTGTGTGTGTGTGTGTGTGTGTGTGTGTGTATGTGTGTGTGTGTAAGTCCTATCTAGTGTGTATGTGTGGGGCACATGTGTTTTCAGGATAACTGTGAGGTCAGAGGATGACCTCACGTATTGATTCGTACCTGGAGCAGGTTCCTCGTTGCTTTCCACTGCATATACAAGTGGCCTGTGAGCTGAGGATTCTCCTGTCTCCCATCTCACTGTAGGAAAACTAGGATTAGCTTGTGCCTGGCATTGCTTGAGTTCTGAGATCCCAAGTCCTCGAACTTGTGTAGGTAGACATTACACATTGAGCTGTCTCTCTATGCTTGCCTGTACTTTACATACTGAGCCATCTCTCAACCCCCCCTTGATTTTCTTTGCTGTCTTGCACTGGCCTTGGGCCCGCTAATTAGGGATCTGTCTGTTTCTGCCTCCCCAGCATTGGGGATGTAAGCACACACCATGAGGCTAGCCAAATGGCTTGACAGGTAGAGGTCTGTGCTGCCAAGACTGATGACCTAAGTTCAGTTCCTAGAATCCACATAGTGGAAGGAAAGAATGGACTTTTGCAAATCTTGTTGGGTGTTCTATTTTGTTTTTTGACACAGAGTGTTATTATATAGCCTTGGTTAGCCTGGAGCTCTCTATGTAGACTGAGCTGGCCTTGAACTCACGGAGATCATCTGCCTGCTTCTTCCTCTAAAGTGCTAGGATCAAAGGCATCCACCACCTCACCTGTCTAAGTAAAGCAATTTTGAAATTTAGTTTTTCATCTTGGAAATCACAAACAAATGAGTCTGTCTGCTAGGTATCATGGCATGTACTGTAAGCCTGAGGTAAGAGGAACTCCAGTTTAAGTTAACAACCTGAGTTCACAGTTATACACTGTGTCAGAAAACGAAGGGCTGGACATAGATCATAGTGTGAAGTGCATGCCCTAGCTGGGATTGAAACTGTGACCCTTAAGCACACTCTTTTACTACTGAGTTAAAACCCAGCTCTACAGATTGATTTATATCATTTGCCTGCATATTATTTCCTGTCAGCTAGTGGGTAATGTTAGGAGCTAAGCTACTCTGGGTGTGGAAATACTCCTGGGAGGCAGAAGCAGGAGGATCAGGTGTTTCAGGTCATCCTCTGCAGCATACTGACTAGAAGACCAGCCTGTTCTACAGAGTAAGTTCCAGGCCAACCTGGCCTACACAAAGAGACCCTGTCTCAAAGACCATCAACCAGAAAAACAACAGTGTGTGTATGCTGAGACTCACAACAAAGACCTTTGCATACTAAGCATTATCTACCACTGAGCTATTCTCCCAGATGCAGAGGAATTTACAGAGGAGATAAATATTTCTACAATTATGTTTCAAGGCTCTTCTCTTGCAATTTTTTATGGGCCCCCCTACTCCTTTGCTCCATCTTTATGTCCCTGGGCCGTTAGTTTATTTTTTATCTACATTCAAGTAAGTATTCCTATGCAGATGTAGGATCTTTCTCTGGTTGATTTCTCTGCAAAGTAACATTTCCCCAAACATTTATAGGTAAAAGTATTTATGAAAACAACACACTTAAAATGATTGTTGTATTTTCTAGATAGGTTGTTCCTGGAACCTTACCTAAAGCAACTGAGGAAGGCAAATGGCATGGGCTAGGCCTGTAACCTCAGCTAACCTCAGCATGTGGGGGTGGAGATGTGGATGAGGATGGGAGTAGGGTGGAATTAGGCAAGAGGGTTGCTATTAGTCCCAGTCCAGCCTAGGCTACATAACAAGATCATGGCTCAGAAACATAAGCAGCAATAATGACTCAAAATAAAATTAATAAAAAATACTGAGAAAGGGCCTGAAAGTATAGCTTTTGGTAAGAAACAGAGTTCCTATCACAATAAAAAGTAAATGAATGAATAAATAATAAATAAATAAGGATGGAGTGGCATATGCTTTTATTACCAACAAAGGCAGAGGAGGTGGATCTCTGAGTTTGAGACCAGCCTTGTCATTTCTGCTCTTCCCTCCTGTTTGTACCCTCTTTTGCCCTCTTGCTCCTTCTCCCTCTCCTGGTCCCCTCTCTTGTCCCTCTTTCTTCTCTTCTTCTCTGGCTCTTCCTCCCCTTTCTTTGCTTCAGCGTCCTCCACAAGAGCAGTTCAGTGTGTGCTATTAATCACTAAGCTACCTTGCCTCTCTGTTTTGTTGGTTTTTGTTGTTGTTGTTTGTTTTTTGTTTTTTTGAGGCAAGCTTTCCCTGTGCTGGCTGCCTATCTGTAACTTGTTGTGAAGACCAGACAGGCCTTGAATTCACAGAGAGAGATCCACATATGTATTGTGAGGTTCATCTTGTGTATTATATAGATGCATCACTTATCAATTACAAAGTCCGTGGTGTAGGCAGGAAATAGAATTTAAAACATGGGGGGAGGGGCGGGGAGAAAGAATTCTGGAATAGAGCCAGGAGCATGCCATCCACCTAGAAAGCTGTGAGAAGATGGACACACAGTACCTGAGAACAGTCATTGAGTACAATGGCTGGAAACCAGCCATTGGTAGAATGCAGGGTAAAATTGTTGGGTTATCTAAGTTAACAATCTAGTCAGAGAAGAGCCTGGTTATATGGCCAAGGTATTTGTAAATATACCTGAGTTTGTGTCTTATTTCAGAGAGCATGAGACTGGGAGGAAGAAGCAGACCTAACTTTTACACAGCTTCTCTGCCTCATGAGTGCTTGGATTACAGTCATGCACCACCAGGCCCTGATTGATGTTTTTTCTTAAATTAATTTATGTATGTATCCAAGCACTCTATTTGCTTGTAAACCTGTACTACAGAAGAGAATACCAGACAAAAGAGGGCATCACTATATAGATCCTACTATATTGTTGTGAGCCACCATTTGGGTATTGGGGATTTGAACCCAAGTCCTCAGGAATATGCAGAAAGTACTTTTACTCACTGAGCCATCTCCTATTTTTATTTTATCTTTTTTAGACAAGATCTCCCACTAAACATGAAGCTTACCATTTCAGATAGCTGACCAACAAGCTCTCAGGGTCTGACTGATTTCACCTGGCAACATTGGGAGCACAGTCACCTGACTTTTACATGGGTGCTGGGGATTTGAACCCAGGTCCTCAAGGATTATTCAGCAAGTGCTCTTACCCACTGAACCATCTCCCCAGCCTCTTTATTTACAGCTCTAACTTCCTCTTATTCTCCCCTAAACAATGTGTGATGGTACGTTGTGCCAATATTTCTATTCTGCTTAGATATTCTCCCATAAGTGTATTAAATTGTGATTCTTGTAAAGAAAGAGGATTTCTCATTATGACACTCATCAATTTTTTTGATGACTCTAGATGTTCCATCAGTAAAAATCTGAATCATAAGCATCATGTTTCAATAACAGCTCCCAATTTCCCCTCATTTTCACATGGATGTGTACATATATATATCTTGGAGTCAGGTTTCAGTTTAGTTTGGTTTGTATGCCTTTCCTTTTCCTCATGTTTATTGGGAACACAGCACAGATGCTACCAATCTTTGTTCTCCTTCTCATTCTGATGTTGGTGAAATATTTCCCAGCCCCATAGACCTCGTAGTGCAGACAAAACAATAGATTCCTTTAAGGTGTGATGTAAGCAGGACAGGAAGATCACCCCTCTTCAACCCCTTCCTCCCAGGTGACTAGGATGAGATGTCCTCCATAAGCTTAGGCATTTGAATACTTGGTCATTAGCTGGTAGCACTGTTTAGAAGCCCAGTGGTCATGGTATTTTATCACACTATCATCAAAGTAATTAACATACCCTTACAATTGTCTTGTTTCCTTAAAAGTTCTATCAGTGTCATTATTTAGAAACTGACAATTTTTTTTAGATATTTATTTTATGTGAGTACACTGTCGCTGTCTTGAGACAAACCAGATGAGAGCATTAGATCCCATTACAGATGGTTGTGAGTCACCATGTAGTTGCTGGGAATTGAACTCAGAACCTCTGGAAGAGCAGTTAGTGTTCTTAACCACTGAGCCATCTCTCTAGCCCCAGAAACTGACAAATTCATACTTGAAGTATTTATTTGTTTGTTTGAGACAAGGTCCCATTATGCAGCCTTAGCTTGCTTCAAACTCACTATGTAGATCAGGCTGCCATCGAACCCATAGATTCCAGCCTCTGCCTCTTTAGTGTTGAGACTTGCCTGGCTTAATATAATGATTTATATTTGTCTTTTATTTTTGAGGCTTTTATCTAACTCTAGAATAATCTCCAACAGGAGTCCCTTTGCTGTGGTCTCACTGTATCTCCTGAAACTTTTTGTTGAAACTCAACTGTCACCAAAACAATGTTATTAACAAACTGGCTTTTGTCAATGGTTTTAGTCCAAGAGTTCAGGAGGCAGAGGCAGGTAGATTTCTGTGAGTTTAAGGCCAGCCTGGTTTACATACTGAGTTCCAAGCTAGTAGGGTTGCACAGTAAGCATCTGTTTCAAAAGAAGGGAAAAAAGTTGTCTGTGTATCCGGCTGTTTTGCCAGTGCTCAGGTTTGTGTGTACAGCATGTCTGTGTCTGCTGCTCTCAGAGGCCTGTAGAACTCCCTGGAACTGCTTCTGGGTGCTAGGAATTGAGCTGGTTTCTCTGGAAGAACATTCAATGCTCTTAACTGTGGAGCTATCTCTCCAGCCTTGTTTGTTTAATATCTTGAAGAAACTTAGCTTTCTTTGAGTCTTGAACCAGGATTAAATACACAGCTGCCCTTCTTACTAAATGGCTACTGTTTCGGGCTGATATCTTGCTCCCTATGTCCCTTCCCAGAGAAAGTCTAACCAAAAATCAAAGCAGGTTCAGAAACTAAGAAACCAATCTAAAGAATAGGCTGTGAAAGACAGAAGATTGTATATCTCTGGGTACATGTGCACACTGGGGGACCTGCAAAACTAGAAATGCATAAATTAACAAAAATTAAAATTAATTAATTTAAAATTGAAATGAAATAAAAGTTAATTTAAAAATTTATATAGTATACCAAATATATAATTATTTATGTAATAAAACAATAATTTTAAATTAATTAAAAAATACAAATTAATTAAAAAATTCATTTTATGTTACTTTGCTTTTTAAAGAAGGGTTTCTCTGTATATCCCTGGCTGTCTTGGAACTCACTTTGTAGAGAAGACTGACCTATGTACTCACAGAGATCTGCCTACCCCCTTCCTTTGCCTTTGGAGTGGTAGGATTAATGGTGTGTACCACCACTGGCAGACTACTTTTTATTTTTAGTTTTATATTTGCTTCTCAAGGTAGGATTTCTCTGTGTACCCTGGTTGTCCTGGAACTCAATTTGTAGACCAGATTGGCCACAAACTCAAAAATCTGTTTCACCTCTGCCTTCTGAATGCTGGGATTAGTGGTCCATGAACATGAGGCAAATTTTTAAAAAAATTTAGTTTTTTGAGACAGGATCTCCCTACATGGTACTGGTTCTCTTAAAACTCACTATACAAACCAGTGTGGCCTTGAACTTGTGAGGATCCTGTTGCCTCTGCTTCCCAAGTGCTGAGATTACAGGTGTGTGATATCACCTGGCACACAGGTGGCTTAAATTCTTTCTTAGTATGTTGCTCACCATTGTCTGGGTTCAGTCACTACTTGACTACCTACTATGAAGATCTGGGAGTCATTGTGCAGGCTTCAGGTCATAGTTCTCAAGGGCCACATGATAACCCTGGAACATATGCATGATCGTCTTTTGGATTATCATTATACACCATGTAGGCTCCAACCAAGGCTGCAGTATGAATGGACTTTGGGTGAGATGGGGCTGGCCTTTGGGCCTTTATCTCCCTCTGAGAAGGATTTCTAGGCAGAGTAATAAAAACTTCCAGGGGAACAAGAGCTGACAAGCTAAAAGTGTATCTGAAAGTTAAAAACAAAACTAACTAACTAACTAACTAACTAAATAAATAAATAAATAAAACCCCAGAAATTTTTTTTAAAAAAGTCTGATTTACCCATGGTATTAGCAAACAAGATATTAAAGAAAATAAAAGCCAAGTACCCAGGCTGCAAGTGGTGTCTGGGCACAGCTACTACTGTCAGTGAGAAGCACACAGGATAAGATTAAAAGTACACTAAAAAGATGAGGAAAAAATATTAGCCATATGAAAAGTAGGCAAGAAAAACTTTTAAAAGAGCCAAGTAAGGACCAGAGAGAGGGCTCAGAGAGTAAAGTAATTCTTTTTTAATACTAGAGTTAGAGCCCCACTCAGGTGGTGGTCACAAAGAATTCACTCCTGCTAGTTGTACTCTGATCTCCAAACCTTTGTCTTGGTGTCTACACATGCATGTACTCACACAACACACACACACACACACACACACACACACACACACACACACACACA
>JANHMN010000014.1:0-16476 GCA_030674055.1 Rhabdomys pumilio | reverse complement strand
GCACATACACACACACACACACACACACACGCGCACACACACACACACACACACACACACACACACACACACGCACATACACACACCAACTAGAAATAATATGAGGGCCGAAGCTGTAGCTCAGTGATAGAGCACTTGCTCAGTATGCAGAAGGTCATGAAAGACATTATAAATAGCATGATTGAATATAAATAGTAGAACTGTGGATCATTCCTGTAATCCCAGCCTTTGGAGGCTGAGGCAGAAGTATTGATACAATTGGAGGCCAGCCTGGGATACAAAGTAAGTTTGAGGCTAACCTGGGCCATCCTGTCAAAAACAAACAAGCAAGTAATCAATGGGATTGAAGCTGCACACCGTCCATGTGTGTCCCCTGCCACAGTTCCAATAAATTTTGCTGAGGATGCAGTTCAGGGCCTTGTATATTGCAGGTACACACTTTATCACTGAGCTACACTCCAGCTGTGAAGGTAGGGCTGACCTCAAAACTGGGATCCTTCTGCCTTAGCCTCCAGAGTGCTGGGATTTGTCAGCCTTCCTCATCAACTCCAGATGTCCTCTGTGCAGACTACTCTTATGGCCTGGGAGATAGCAGTGGTTCCAGGGAGCAGAAGAATGCTGGATCACAAAAATCCCCCTCCACAGAGCTTCAGGCACTAGCATGGACCCTGACTTAACTAGTTCCTGCCTAGTCAAGAAGACAATATTTCTCTCCAGTTCTTGTGGCCATCTGGCAAAACTTAGGAACATCTTTCAGTTGTACAGAATCTCTATGATGTGAAGGTGCTGAAAAGCTTGTGAAAGATGCCTTCATTTCATATGGGGCATGCTTATTTATTTACATTTTTTTGAAACAGGGTTTCTTTGCCCTGGCTGTCCTGGAATTTGCCTTATAGTCCCTACTGGCCTCAAATTCACAGAGGTCAGACATGTTTATTAAAGCACCTACACTTCTCAGGAACTGGTGAAACATTAAGCAAAGAAGCCTTCACCCCTGTAGAACTTAAAGTTTCCCAGGAGAGTTGGGAAGTGGGAGGAGATAAGGATAAAGAGATTTCCCCTTGTAGGTGTTATCTCTAGCCTCCTTAAAGATTGCAACCATCTAGAGGTGAATCTCTAAACCAGAGTCATGGAGCCTTGACTGCCCCGCAACAGCTCCTGGGCCAGTAAATCAAAACCCACCTTGTCTCAGGGCTGCATGACCAGGAAACTTTGTATCCAAGGGTTTTGTATAAGTTTCTCCCTTTTGTTTTAAAGAAGTCTCCAGGCTGTGTCTTTCTTGAAGACAACCATAGCTTAGCCAATTCAATGCTCCTGGGTGGGTGTTGGGACGTGAAAATCAGAAAGCCTTTAGAGATAGCAGAAGGATAAAACTATGAATCAAAGAAAATTGTGGAAAAAAAACTCACACGGGAGGGAGAGTCCCATGGAGGTTGGATCCCACATACAAGTAGCCTCTGTGGCAGTCCAGAAGACATGTGGAGTCCAAGAAATCCAAAGCTTTTATTGTTCATGGCATGGTGAATGGGTCTGGATGATTCAAGCCCCCCTTAAAAGCCAGAGGAGCTGGCTTTTTGTAGGGAGAGGGAAGAGGGGAGGGAATAACTTAATTAGCTACGCCCTTTTTTACATAACCCATTAATATTTAAATGTCTCGAGGTGGAGACCTGTTAATCACGCCCTCCACCTGTGCCCTATGTGAATGAAGGGTTCAGGTTGAATGGAGATTAGACTGCGTGTCAGGGCCCTGGGTGCTTGGGGCATGGCTGAACACCTGCCATCTCGGGTCCCACAATCTAAGAACCAGGATACCCTTCCATGGCCCGACAGAAAATGACATTACTTGGGAAGTAAGAAGTCATGGCCAAAGTTGTTGAGCTTGTTTATTTGGGGATGGGGGGGGAGTGGTTTCAAGATAAGATGTCTCAGTGTAGCACTAGCTGTCCTAGAACTTGCTTTGTAGACCAGGCTGGCCTTGAACTCACAAAGATTCTCCTGCCTCTGTCTCCTGAGTGCTGGGATTAAAGGCAATTGCCACTGCCATCCATCAAGTTGTATCTTGAAAATAGAGAAGAGGGCAAGCAAGATGGCTCTCCAGAGAGTGGAGCTTGCTATCAAGCCTGTACCTGATATGGAGGAGCCATATTTTAGGAGGCAGGAGGATTGCAGCAAGCTTGAGCCAGCCTGGAGTAGGAGATGAGTTTAAGTTCAGCCGGGGTTA
Source organism: Rhabdomys pumilio (assembly GCA_030674055.1). Classification (NCBI taxonomy): domain Eukaryota; kingdom Metazoa; phylum Chordata; class Mammalia; order Rodentia; family Muridae; genus Rhabdomys; species Rhabdomys pumilio. The sequence goes on along the minus strand of JANHMN010000014.1, from coordinate 14,255 downwards.
CATGTCTTCAACAACAGCAGCAGCAGCAGCAGCAGCAGCAGCAAAACTCAAACGCAGAGTGAAACTGAACATTACAGAAAAGTAGGCAAGAACCACTGAGGATAAAGAAGGTGAAAAGCTAAAGAAGTGATAGATTTGTTTAGGGATACACACAGCTCCATGTCAGAGAACTTGCCCAGCACATACAACATCCTGGGTTTGATCTTTAGAACCACTCAAAAATAACAATAGATGAAACCATGCTTCCCATACACTTAGAAACTTCAAACATTCTTAAAAGGTCAGTTTAATTAGTAACATGGCACAAAACAGATGAAAATGACAGATCAGTGGGTAAAGGTGTTTGTCACCAAGCCTGGTGACACAAGTCCAGTTCCCACAATCCACATGATGGAAGGAAAGAAAAGACATCTATAAGCTGTCTTCTGCCTTTTGTATGCTCATTGTGGTATGCAGGTGCACCCTTGTAATTTTACTTTTTTTAAACTTTATTTTTAATGATGGTTCTAAAACACTTTAATCTCCCTTTTAGCCCACCAACTATCAAAGTTAGTGGAAAAGAAATGACATGGGGGAAATGGTCTTGTTTAGAAAGGTTTGTAGAACCCCCTCCCCATGAAGGGAGGACCTTCTCAAGCCTCAGGCCACCCCAAAAACTCACAAGACACCATTCTTGATGCAGCAGCAAGAGGTATATTTCGGGATCGGTAGACTGATAGTCAATTCATATCTAACACAGGGGCAGAGGAATTGAAAAGACCACCTGGTCAGGGGCGGTCTTAAATAGGAATTCACAAATGGGGGAAGGGGGTGAAGGGGTAACCAAGGAAACATAACATAAAAACAATGGAAAGTCTCAGAGAGACCCAACCCATATTAGTCAGGGTCATGTGGAAAACACCTTGTACCCCTGGTTTCTTTAAGAATGTGGCCTTGTCCTACCATTCACTCAACTATTTCTGGTTAACTATTTCTCAGGTGTTCTGACTACAGCCTTGTCCTGTCATTGTGGTCACCAGTTTCTTGGTTCCACCTGGATGACTTACATTCTTCTTTTGCAGTCAGCCAGTTCTGGAACTGCACTCTTGGCTCGTTTCAGAGAAAAATTTCCATGTCCTTTAAAGAAAAGCCTAAAGAAAAGTCTGTATATATTTTATAAAATGATCTCTTATAATTTCATTCTTCAGGTTCTTTGGAGCAACTCCCATCTGTGCTGTCTAGGAATTCGGCAGTTCATTTCACAGGTTAGCAGCTCCAGCTCAATCCACTCATAAACACTCCATGAATACACCAGAGTCCAGTTTGGTAAAGTGAGGATATCGGACAGGAATCAGTAGTGATGGCACTTCTGGACTTGTGGCGATGCTAGGAAAAGTTTTAAGCTATGCCTCTATCAGGGAAGCAAAGATCAGGGAAGATGAGAGAGCCACAAGCATTTCACAGCTAGCTCTATAAGCAAGCCAAGATCAGACTCTATCATTGTCTGTTGAGTCCTATTTATACCCTCCAAACATCATGTGTCTTCCAAAGGTCTTGCCTCAGCACATGCATCTGTCTCAGCTGACATCATTCTGCCAATCAACTCAAGTCCGAAGAAGCAGCAAAAAACTGCAGTGTACCACCAGAAGTTTTTTGATGTGTATCACTTTATGGAGTCCTGGCAAATGAAGCTCGGCTATGTAATGTAAGGTATACCAATACATACATGCTGTCAACAAAGAATCCTTCATCATAAGTCCTTTTATGTGCTTGCTTTAGCACCTTTTACCTGTCTCGACTACAGCTAACTAATCCTTCACATGTTTGCCCAAGCAAAACACCATGTAGACAGCTTTTCAAAGAACCTTTAAGTTTCCACTTCACACTCTGTTTATCAGATTTAAAAAAAAATCCAATGAGCACCAGAAAAGGTTGTGTGGAAATCCTAATCCTTTGTCCTGTTGTTGGTAATGTACAGTGATTCAGTCACTTTGGATAGCAGGCTGACATGTCTCAAGTGATTAAGCATAGCTACTGTGTAACCAAGCCTGGGAGGTCCATTCCTAGGTATATATGTGGGGTAAATGAAGACACTGCTGAAGGAATCTCAAGTCTCAGCCTAAACTTAAAATTAACTTCTCTGAGTTTTGGGAGAAGCACATTCCAAAGAATTACTCATTCCAGGAAGGGCCCAAGATAAGGCAGATAAAAGGTTATCAGGAGTCTGGGCCCTTATAGCAATAAACCTGAGTAAACAAAAGCTATGATAAGATAAACTTAGCCGGAAAACCATGCCCCTTCCACCCCTTGCCGGAACCCAGGTGGACTGAGCAGCCAGACAACTGATCTGCTCCCCCGAGGAAACTGCGTCCAGCGGCATCCTAGCCAGCTCAGGGACCATGGAGTTGCAGCCAGGTCAAGAACGGCAGAGTTGCAGAGTAGAGGACACCATATCCTGAAGCACCCTAGAGGAGCAACTACACTCAGAGCAGCAAACACCTAGCTGGTCTACTACCATAGAGACACCATATCCCGAGATAACCTAGAGGAGCCATTGTACCCAGAACAGCTGGAGCTCAGGATCATAGAGTCATCTGGACCCCGAGGAGTTCTGACACACCCAAGATAACTGGAAAGGCAGACTCCAGTCAGAACCAGTGAGTTCTAGTTGCACTACAGCTAACCAAATGTCAAAAGGCAAGTGTAAGAATGTAAACAACAGAAACCAAAGTACTTGGCATCACCAGAACCCAGTTCTCCCACCATAGCAAGTCTGGAACACCACATCACACCTGAAAAGCAGATCTCAGAATTAAAATCCCTTCTTATGATGATGATAGAGGAATTTAAAAAGGACATAAACAACACTCTCAAAGAATTTGAGGAGAACACAGGTAATCAGGTAGAAACCCTTAAAGAAATACAAGAAAACACAACCAAACAGGTGAAGGAATTACACAAAAACATCCAGGATCTAAAAATGGAAGTAGAAACAATAAAGAAATCCGAAAGGGAGACTACTCTAGAAATAGAAAACCTAGGAAAAAGAGAAGAGAGAATCTCATGCGCACAAGAAACAATGGTCAAAGAAAATGTGAAATGCAAAAAGCTCCTAACACAAAACATCCAGGAAATCCAGGACACAATGAGAAGACCAAACCTAAGGATAATAGGTATAGATGAGGGTGAAGACTCCCAAGTTAAAGGACCAGTGAATATCTCCAACAAAATTATAGAGGAAAACTTCCCTAACCTAAAGAAAGAGATGTCCTTAAATATACAGGAAGCCTACAGAACCCCAAATAGACTAGACCAAAAAAGAAATACCTCCCGTCACATAATAATCAAAACATCAAATATACAAAACAAAGAGAAGATACTAAAAGCAGTAAGGGAAAAAGGCAAAGTAACATATAAAGGCAGACCTATAAGAATTACACCAGATTTCTCACCAGAGACTATAAAAGCCAGAAGATCCTGGACTGATATCATACAGGCCCTACAAGAACACAAATGCCAGCCCAGACTACTATACCCAGCAAAACTCTCAATCAATATTGATGGGGAAACCAAAATATTCCATGACAAATCCAAATTTACAGAATATCTTACCACAAATCCAGCACTTCAAAGGATAATTGGAGGAAAACTCCAACACAAGGAGGGAAACTGCAACCTAGATAAAACAAGAAAGTAATACTCCAACAACCCAAAAGAAGGTAGCTATACAAACAGAACTCCACAGCCAATAACAAAAATAGCAGGAAACAACATTCATTTTTCCTTAATATCTCTTAATATCAATGGACTCAATTCTCCAATAAAAAGACATAGACTATCAGACTAGATACATAAACAGGACCCAATAATCTGCTGCATGCAAGAAACACACCTTTGTGAAAAAGACAGAAAATATCTCAGAGTAAAAGGTTGGAAAACAATCTTCCAAGCAAATGGCCCCAAGAAACAAGCTGGAATAGCCATTATAATATCAAATAAAATCAATTTTCAACAAAAACTAATCATAAAAGACAAAGAAGGTCACTTCATAGCTATCAAAGAAAAATGTACCAAGAGGAACTTGCAATTCTGAACATCTATGCCCCAAATGCAAGGGCACCCACATACATAAAAGAAACTTTACTAAAGCTTAAAGCATACATTGCACCTCACACAATAATAGTGGGAGATTTCAACACCCCACTGTCAGCTATGGACAGATCGTGGAAACAGAAACTAAACCGAGACACAATGAAACTAACTGAAGTTATGAACCATTTGGACTTAACTGACATCTATAGAACATTTCATCCTAAAACAAAAGAATATACCTTTTTCTCAGCACCTCATGGTACCTTCTCCAAAACAGATCATATAATTGGTCACAAAACAGGCCTCAACAGATACTAAAAGACTGAAATAATCCCTTGCACCCTATCAGACCACCACGGACTAAGACTCCTCATTGACATGGACAAAAACAACGGAAAGCCCACATACACGTGGACACTGAACAATGCTCTACTCAATGATAACTTGGTCAAGGAAGAAATAAAGAAAGAAATTAAAGACTTTTTAGATTTAAATGAAAATGAGGACACTTCATATGAAAATTTGTGGGACTCCATGAAAGCAGTACTGAGAGGAAAAATCATAGCTCTAAGTGCACACACACACACACACACACACACACACACACACAAATGGAAAGAGCCTACATTAACAACTTGTCAGCACACCTGAAAGCGTTAGAACAAAAAGAAGCTAATATACCCAAAAGGAGTACATGTAGGAAATAATCAAACTCAGGGCCGAACCAAGTTGAAACAAAAAGAACTATACAAAATATCAAAAAAACCAGGAGCTGGTTCTTTGAGAAAATCAGCAAGATAGACAAACACTTTGCCAGACTAACCAAAGGGTGCAGAGACAGCACTCAAATCAATAAAATCAGAATTGAAAAGGAAGACAAAACAACAGAAATAGAGGAAAATAAAAAATCATTAGATTCTACTACAAAGACCTATACTCAACAAAATTGGAAAATCTGGATGAAATGGACAGTTTTCTAGATAGATATCAGGTACCAAAGTTAAATGAGGAGGAGGTAAACCAAAGAAATAGAAGCAGTAGTTAAAAATCTCCCTACCAAAAAAAGTCCGAGGTCAGTTAGTTTTAGAGCAGAATTCTACCAGACCTTCCAGGAAGATCTAATACCAATTCTCTTCAAACTATTCCACAGAGTAGAAACAGAAGGAACAATACCCAATTCATTCTACGAAGCTACAATTACACTCATACCAAAGCCTCACAAAGACCCAACAAAGAAAGAGAACTACAGACCAAACTCTCTTATGAATATTGATGCAAAGCTACTCAATAAAATTCTGTCAAACTGAATCCAAGAACACATCAAAGCAATCATCCATCATGATCAAGTAGGCTTTATCCCAGGAATGCAGGGTTGGTTCAGTATTCGAAAATCCATCAACATAATCAACTACATAAATAAACTCAAAGAAAAAAAACCACATGATCATCTCAGTAGATGCTGAGAAAGCATTTGACAAAATTCAACATCCCTTCATGTTAAAAGTCCTGGAAAGAACAGGAATTCAAGGTCCATACCTAAACATAGTAAAAGCAATATACAGCAAGCCAGTAGCCAACATCAAACTAAATGGAGAGAAACTTGAAGCAATCCCACTAAGATCAGGGACTAGACAAGGCTGTCCACTCTCACCCTACCTATTCAATATAGTACTGGAAGACCTAGCTAGAGCGATTAGACAACAAAAGTAAGTTAAAGGGATACAAATAGAAAAAAAAAAAGAATTAAAAATTTCTCTATTTGCAGATGATATGATAGTGTACTTAAGTGACCCTAAAATTTCCACCAGAGAACTCCTAAACCTGATAAACAACTTCAGTAAAGTGGCTGGATATAAAAATCAACTCAAACAAATCAGTAGCCTTCCTACACTCAAAAGAAAAACAGGCTGAGAAAGAAATTAGGGAAATGACACCCTTCACAATAGTCACAAACAATATAAAATATCTTGGAGTCAATCTAACCAAGCAAGTGAAAAATCTGTATGACAAAAACTTCAACTCTCTGAAGAAAGAAATAGAAGATCTGAGAAGATGGAAAGATCTCTCAAGCTCCTGGATAGGCAGTAATAATTTAGTAAAAATGGCCATCTTGCAAAAAGCAATCTATAGATTCAAAGCAATCCCCATTAAAATTCCAAATCAATTCTTCATAGAGATAAAAAGAGCAATTTGCTTCCTAGTTTCTAAGACTGATTTGAACACAGAAAGTCCACAGGCATTTCTGCTTGTGTGTTCATGCATACCGGTACTTCAGTACATTGTATCATGTGTTTGAGCTGTGATAGAGGTACTTTTTTAAACAGAGTATCCAAAACTAAGAACAATGCTAGGCCGGCAAACACAGGGTTTATATCAAAGCCAAAAAACATGTCTTAACTCAAACTTCACAAGTAAGGTATATTTTAGGGCTTGCTAGTTTCTAAGACTCATTTGAACACAGAAAGTCCACAGGAATTTCTGCTTGTGTGTTCATGCAGACCGGTACTGCAGTACATTGGATCATGTGTTCTAGCTGTGATACAGGTACTTTTTTAAACACAGTATCCAAAACTAAGAACAATGCTAGGCCAGCTAACACAGGGTTTATGCCAAAGCCAAAAAACAAGTATTAACTCAAACTGCACAAGTAAGGTGCATTTAAGTGCTTGCTAGTTTCTAAGACTCATTTGATCACAGAAAGTCCACAGGCATTTCTGGTTGTGTGTTCATGCAAACTGGTACTGCAGTACATTGTATCATGTGTTTTAGTTGTCATGCAGCTACATTTTTAAACATAGTTCCCAAAACTAAGAACAATGCTAGGCCGGCTAACACAGGGTTTATGCCAAAACCAAAAAATCCCTTCTTAACTCAAACTGCACAAGGAAGGTGTTTTTTAGTGCTTGCTAGTTTCTAAGACTCATTTTACCACAGAAAGTCCACAGACATTTCAGCTTGTGTGTTCACGTAAACGGGCAGTGCAGTACATTCTTTCATGCATTTTAGCTTTGATACAGGTACATTTTAAATACAGTATCCAAAACTAAGAACACTGTTAGTCAGGCTAACACACGGTTTCTACAAAAACCAGAAAACAAGTCTTAACTCAAACTTCACAAGTAAAGTATAATTTAAGGCTTACTAGTTTCTAAGACTCATTTTACCAAAGAAAGTTCACAGACATTTCAGCTTGTGTGTTCATGCAGAGGGGCACAGCAATACATTCTGTCTTGTGTTTTATCTTTGATAAAAGTACTTTATTGAACACAGTATCCAAAATTAAGAACACTGCTAGTCCGGCTAATACAGGGTTTCTACCAAAACCAAAAACACACGTCTTAACTCAAACATCACAAGTAAGGTGTAATTTAAGGCTAACTAGTTTCTAAGACTCATTTTACTACAGAAAGTTCACAGAAATTTCAGATTGTGTGTTCATACAGAGGGGCACTGCAGTACATTCTATCTTGTGTTTTAGCTTTGATAAAGGTACTTTTTAAAACACAGTATCCAAAACTAAGAACACTGCTAGTCCGGCAAACACAGGGAAGCTACCAAAACCAAAAAACACGTCTTAACTGAAACTTCACAATAAGGTGTATTTTAGGGCTACCTAGTTTCTAAGACTCATTTTACCACAGAAAGTCCACAGGCATTTCAGCTTGTCTGTTCATGCAAACGGGCACTGCAGTACATTCTATCATGTGTTTTAGCTTTGATACAGGTACATTTTAAAACACAGTATTCAAAATTGAGAACACTGATAGTCCAGCTAACACAGGGTTTCTACCAAAACCAAAAAAGAATTCTTAACTCAAACTTCAAAAGTAAGATGTATTTTAGGGCTACATAGTTTCTAAGACTCATTTTACCACATAAAGTTCACAGGCATTTCAGCTTGTGTGCTCATGCAGACTGGCACTGCAGTATATTCTACCATGCATTTTAGCTTTGATAAAGGTACTTTTTTAAACACAGTATCCAAAACTAAGAATACTGCTAGTCCGGCTAACACAGGGAAGGTACCAAAACCAAACAACACATCTTAACTCAAATTTCACATGTAAAGTGTTTTAGGGCTACCTAGTTTCTAAGACTCATTTTACCACAGAAAGTCCACAGGCATTTCAGCTTGTCTGTTCATGCAAACGGGCACTGCAGTACATTCTTTAATGAGTTTTAGCTTTGATACAGGTACATTTTAAACACACTACCCAAAACTGAGAAAACTGATAGTCCAGCTAACACTGGGTTGCTACGAAAACCAAAAAAGAATTCTTAACTCAAAATTAAAAAGTAAGGTGTATTTTAGGGCTACATAGTTTCTAAGACTAATTTTACCACAGAAAGTCCACAGGCATTTCAGCTTTTGTGTTCATGGAGACTGACACTGCAGTACATTCTATCATGCATTTTAGCTTTGATGCAGGTACTTTTTTAAACACAGTATTTAAAACTAAGAACACTGCTACTCCAGCTAATACAGGGTTTCTACCAAAACCAAAAAACACATCTTAACTCAGACTTCACAAGTAAGGAGTATTTCAGGGCTACCTAGTTTCTAAGCCTCATTTTACCACAGAATGTCCAAAGGCATTTCAGCTTGTTTGTTCATGCAGACGGGCACTGCAGTACATTCTTTCATGCGTTTTAGCTTTGATACAGGTACTTTTTAAACACAGTATCCAAAACTAAGAACATTGCTAGTCCAGCTAACACAGGGTTTCTACCAAAACCAAAAAACACGTCTTAGCTCAAACTTAACAAGTAAAGTGTATTATGGTGATACCTAGTATCTAAGACTCATTTTACCACAGAAAGTGCATAGGCATTTCAGCTTGTTTGTTCATTCAGACAGGCACTGAAGTACATTCTATCATGCGTTTTAGCTTTGATAAAGGTACTTTTTAAAGCACAGTATCCAAAAATAAGAACACTGCTAGTCCGAGTAACACAGGGTTTCTACCAAAAACAAAAAACACATCTGAACTAAAACTTCACATGTAAGGTGTATTTTAGGGCTACCTAGTTTCTAAGACTCATTTTACCACAGAATGTCCAAAGGCGTTTCAGCTTGTTTGCTCATACAGACGGGCACTGCATTGCATTCTTTCATACATTTTAGCTTTGATACAGTTAGTTTTTAAACACAGTATCCAAAACTGAGAACACTGCTAGTCCTGCTAACATAGGGTTTCTACTAAAACAAAAACACAAATCTTAACTCAAACTTCAGAAGTAAGGTGTATTTTAGGGCTAACTATTTTCTAAGCCTATTTTTAAAACAGAAAGTCCACAGGCATTTCAGCTTAAGTGTTTATGCAGACGGGCACTGCCATACATTCTATCATGCGTTTTAGCTTTGATACAGGTACTTTTTTAAACACAGTATCCAAAACTAAGAACACTGGTAGTCCAACTAATACAGGGGTTCTACCAAAACCAAAAAACCCTTCTTAACTCAAACTGCACAAGAAAGGTTAATTTTAGTGCTTGCTAGTTTCTAAGACTCATTTGAACACAGAAAGTCCACAGGCATTTCTGATTATGTGATCATGCTGACGGGTACTGCAGTACATTGTATCATGCGTTTTAGCTTTCATACAGCTACTTTTTTAAACACATTATGCAAAACTAAGAATACTGTTAGTCTGGCTAACACCGGGTTTCTACCAAAACCAAAAAACACGTCTTAACTCAAACTTCACAAGTAAGGTGTATTTTAGGGCTAAGTAGTTTGTAAGACTCATTTTACCACAGAAAGTCCACAGGCATTTCAGCTTGTGTGTTCATGCAGCCAGGCATTGCAGTTCATTCTATCCTGCTTTTTAGGTTTGATAAAGGTACTTTTTAAACACAGTATCCAAAACTAAGAACACTGCTAGTCCAGCTAACACAGGGTTTCTACCAAAACCAAAAAACCCATTTTAACTCAAACTTCACAACTAAGGTATATTTTAGGGCTACCTAGTTTTTAAGACTCATTTTACCACAGAAAGTCCACAGGAATTTCATCTTTTGTGTTCAAGCAGACAGGCACTGCAGTACATTCTTTCATGTGTTTTAGCTTTGATACAGGTACTTTTTAAACACAGTATCCAAAACTAAGAACAATGCTAGTCCATCTAATACCCGGTTTCTACCAAAACCAAAAAACATGTCTTAACTCAAACTTCACAAGTAAGGTGTATTTCAGGGCTACCTAGTTTCTAAGCCTCATTTTACCACAGAATGTCCAAAGCCATTTCAGCTTGTTTAGGCTAACTAGTTTTTAAGACTCATTTTAACACAGAAAGCCCATAGGCGTTTCAGCTTATGTGTTTATACAGACGGGCACTGCAGTACATTCTATCATGCATTTTAGCTTTGATACAGGTACTTTTTAAATACAATATAAAAAACTAAGAACACTGCTAGTCCCGCTACCATAGGGTTTCTACCAAAACCAAAACACAAGTCTTAACTCAAACTTCACAAGTAAGTTGTATTTTGGGCCTACCTAGTTTCTAAGCCTCATTTTACCACAGAAAGTACACAGGCATTTCAGCTTGTGTGTTCATGTAGACAGGCACTGCAGTACATTCTGTCTTGTGTTTTAGCTTTGATATAGGTACTTTATTTAACACAGTATCCAAAACCAAGAACAATGCTAGTCCGTCTAATACAGGGTTTCTACCAAAATCAAAAATCACGTCTTAACTCAAACTTCACAAGTAAGGTGTATTTCTGGACTACCTAGTTTCTAAGCCTCATTTTACCACAGAATGTCCAAAGGCATTTCAGTTTGTTTGTTCATGCAGATGGGCACTGCAGTACATTCTATCATGCGTTTTAGATTTGATAAAGGTACTTTTTTAAACACAGAATCCAAAACTAAGAACACTGCTAGTCCGGCTAACACAGGGTTTCAACCAAAACCAAAAAACACATCTTAACTCAAACGTCATAAGTAAGGTGTATTTTCAGGCTAACTAGTTTCTGAGACTCATTTTACCACAGAAATTTCACAGGCATTTCAGCTTCTGTGTTCATGATGACGGGCACTGCCATACACGCTATCATGCATTTTTAGCTCTCACACATGTACTTTTTCATACAGAGTATCCAAAACTAAGAACATTACTAGTCCGGCTAACACAGGGTTACTCCCAAAACCAAAAAACACGTCTTAGCTCAAACTTCACAAGTAAGGTTTATTTTGGTGCTACATAGTTTCTAAGACTCATTTTACCACAGAATGTCCAAAGGCATTTTAGCTTGTTTTTTCATTCAGATGGGCACTGCAGTACATTCTTTCATGCGTTTTAGTTTTGATACAGGTACTTTTAAAACACAGTATTCAAAAGTAAGAACACTGCTAGTCCGGGTAACACGGGGTTTCTACCAAAACAAAAAACCAGGTCTTAGCTCAAACTTCACAAGTAAGGTGTATTTTAGTTCTACCTAGTTTATAAGACTCATTTTACCACAGAAAGTCCACAGGCATTTCAGCTTGTTTGTTCATGCAGACGGGCACTGCAGTACATTCTATCATGCATTTTAGATTTGATAAAGGTAATTTTTAATCACAGAATCCAAAACTAAGAACACTGCTAGTGGGGCGAACAGAGGGTTTCTTCCAAAAACAAAAATCACATATTAACTCAAAGTTTACAAGTAAGGTGTATTTTATGGCTACATATTTCCTAAGACTCATCGTACCATACAATGTCCAAAGGCATTTCAGCTTGTTTGTTCATGCAGAAGGGCACTGCAGAACATTCTTTCATGTATTTTAATTTGATACAGGTACTTTTTAAATACGGTATCCAAAACTAAGTATATTGCTAATCCGGCTCTCATAGGGTTTCTATCAAAACCAAAAAACAAGTCTTAACTCAACCTTCACAAGTAAGATGTAATTTATGGCTAACTAGGTTCTAAGACTCGTTTGACCACCGAAAGTTCACAGGCATTTCAGCTTGTATGTTAATGCAGATGGGCACTGTATTACATTCTATCTTGCGTTTTATCTTTGATACAGGTACTTTATTAAACACAGTTTCCAAAACTAAGAACACTGCTAGTCTGGCTAATACAGGCTTTCAACAGAAACCAACAAACCCGTCATAACTCAAACTTCACAAGTAAGCTGTATTTTAGGGCTACCTAGTTTCTAAGAGTCATTTTACAACAGAAAGTTCACAGGCATTAAAGCTTGTGTGTTCATGTAGACAGGAACTGCCATACATTCTGTCATGCGCTTTAGCTTTGATACAGGTACTTTATTGAACACAGTATCCAAAACTAAGAACAATGCTTGACCAACTAATATAGGGTTTCTACCAAAACAAAAAAAAAAACACGTCTTAACTCAAAATTCACAGGTAAGGTGTATTTTGGGGCTCTCTAGTTTTTAAGACCCATTTTAACAAAGAAAGCCCACAGGCATTTCAGCTTATTTGTTTATACAGATGGGCAATGCAGTACATTCTATAATGCATTTTAGCTTTGATACAGGTACTTTTTAAATACAACATACAAAAAAAAGAACACTGCTAGTCCAGCTACCATAGGGTTTCTACAAAAATCAAAACACACGTCTTAACTTTGACTTCACAAATAAGTTGTATTTTTTGACCTACCTAGTTTCTAAGACTCATGTTACCACAAAAAGTCCACAGGCATTTCAGCTTGTTTGTTCATGTAGACAGGCACTGCAGTACATTTTTTCTTGCGTTTTAGCTTTGAAACAGGTACTTTATTGGACGCAGTTTCCAAATCTAAGAACACTGCTAGTCCGGCAAATAAAGGCTTTCTACCAAAATCAAGAAACACGCCTTAAGTCAAACTTCACCAGTAAGTCTATTTTAGGGCTAACTAGTTTCTAAGACTCACTTGACCACAGAAAGTTCACACACATTTCAGGTTGTGTGTTCATGGAGATGGGCAATGCAGTACATTTTATCTTGCGTTTTAGCTTTGATACAGGTACTTTATTGAACACAGTTTCCAAAACTAAGAACATTCCTAGTCCGGCTAATACAGACTTTCTACCAAAACCAAAAAACACGCCTTAAGTCAAACTTGACAAGTAAGTGTATTTTAGGGCTAACTAGTTTCTAAGACTCACTTGGCCACAAAAATTTCACACACATTTCAGCTTTTGTGTTCATGCAGATGGGCACTGCAGTACATTCTATCTTGCGTTTTAGCTTTGATACAGGTACTTTATTGAACACAGTTTCCATAACTAAGAACACTGCTAGTCAGGCTGATACAGGCTTTCTACCAAAACCAAGAAACACGCCTTAAGTCAAACTTCACCAGTAAGTGTATTTTAGGGCTAACTAGTTTCTAAAACTCACTTGATCAAAGAAAGTTCACACACATTTCAGCTTTAGTATTCATGCAGATGGGCACTGCAGTACATTCTACCTTGCATTTTAGCTTTGATACAGGTACTTTATTGAGGACAGTTTCCAAATCTAAGAACACTGCTAGTCCGGCTAACACAGGCTTTCTACCAAAACCAAGAAACACGCCTTAAGTCAAACTTCACCAGTAAGTGTATTTTAGGGCTAACTAGTTTCTAAGACTCACTTGACCACAGAAAGTTCAAACACATTTCAGCTTGTGTGTTCATGCAGACGGGCACTGCAGTACATTCTATCTTGCGTTTTAGCTTTGATACAGGTACATTATTGAACAGTTTCCATAACTAAGAAGACTGCTAGTCCGGTTAATACAGGCTTTCTACCAAATCCAAGAAACTCGCATTAAGTCAAACTTCACAAGTAAGTGTATTTTACGGCTAACTTGTTTCTAAGACTCACTTGACCACAGAAAGTTCACACACATTCCAGCTTGTGTGTTCATGCATACGGACACTGCAGTACATTCTTTCTTGCATTTTAGCTTTGATACAGGTACTTTATTGAGCACAGTTTCTGAAACTAAGAACACTGCTAGTCCGGCTAATACAGGCTTTCTACCAAATCCAAGAAACACGCCTTAAGTGAAACTTCAGAAGTAAGTGTATTATAAGGCTAACTAGTTTCTAAGACTCCTTTGACTACAGAAAGTTCAGACATATTTCAGCTTGTGTCTTAATGCAGACGGGCACTGCAGTACATTTTATCTTGCGTGTTAGCTTTCATACAGGTACTTTATTGAACACAGATTTCAAAAATAAGAACAGTGCT
>JANHMN010000013.1:73841945-73922133 GCA_030674055.1 Rhabdomys pumilio | reverse complement strand
TTGAGTTAAGACGTGTTTCTTGGTATGGGTATTAACCCTGTGTTAGCTTGCCTAGCCTTGTTTTAATTTTGGATACTGTGGTTTTAAAAGTCCCTGTATCACAGCTAAAATGCATGGTAAAATGTACTGCACGACCCATCTGCATGAACACACAAGCAGGAATGCATGGGGACTTCCTGTGTTGAGGTTAGTCTTAGAAATGAGCCAGCACTAAAATACACCTTACTTGTGTTATTTGAGTTGAGACATGTTTCTTGGTTTGGGTATAAACCCTGTGTTAGCCGGCCTAGCCTTGTTCTTAGTTTTGGAAACTGTGTTTTAAAAAGTCCCTGTATTACAGCTAAAATGCATGGTACAATGAACTGCAGTACCTGTCTGTATGAACACACAGGCAGGAATGCCTATTGACTGTCTGTTTTCACATGAGTCTTAGAAACTAGCCAGCACTAAAATACACCTTACTTGAGCAGTTTGAGTTAACACATGTTTCTTGGTTTTGGTATAAACCCTGTGTTAGCTGGCCTAGCCTTGTTCTTAGTTTTGGATACTGTGTTTTAAAAAGTCCCTCTATCACATCTAAAACGCATGGTACAATGTACTGGAGTACCCGTCTACATGAACATACAAGCAGGAATGCATGGGGATTTTCTTTGTTGAGGTTAGTCTTAGAAATGAGCCAGCACTAAAATACACCTTACTTGTGTTGTTTGAGTTGAGACATGTTTCTTGGTTTGTGTATAAACCCTGTGTTAGCAGGCCTAGCCTTGTTCTTAGTTTTGGACACTGTGTTTTAAAAAAAGTCCCTGTATTACAGCTAAAACTCATGGTACAATGTACTGCAGTACCCGTCTGCATGAACACACAAGCAGGAATGCCTGGGGACATTCTATGTTGATTTGAGTCTTAGAAACTAGCCAGAACTAAAATACACCTTTCTTGTGCAATTTTAGTTAATACATGTTTCTTGGTTTGGGTATAAACCCTGTGTTAGCTGGCCTAGCCTTGTTCTTAGTTTTGAACACTGTGTTTAAAGAAGTCCCTCTATCACAGCTAAAATGCATGGTACAATGTACTGCAGTACCCGTCTGCATGCACACACAAGCAGGAATGCCTGTGTACTGCATGTGTTCAGATTAGTCTTAGAATCGAGCCAGCACTAAAATTCACCTTTCTTGTGCAATTTTAGTTAATACATGTTTCTTGGTTTGGGTATAACCCCTGTGTTAGCTGGCCTAGCCTTGTTCTTAGTTTTGGATACAGTGTTTTAAAAAGTCCCTGTATTACAGCAGAGGAGGCCTGATCAGAGGATCATGCTCCAGTCATTGCTACCATTGTGATGAAGTGCTCAGGCAAAGGGCTCCTTTTTTATGCTTGAATTCGTGTTACTTCTAATCTACAAGGCAGATAACCAGATGTGTCTGGTTATCTGTGGGGCTATGACTTCATTACAGCTGGTTATCACACTTATTCAAAACAACTTAATTTAATGCACAAATATTTTGATTCATAAGGTTTTCAAAACAACTTTTGATTATCAAAACTACTTCACTTCAAACTTGTTTTCTTTCTTATTACAAATATGGAGTCAGTCCTGTTAAAGGCCTGCTCCTTATAGCCCTACCTTGACAGCTGGAGTGTAGCTCAGTGATAAAGTGTGTACCTGAAATACACAAGGCCCTGAACTTCATCTCCAGCAAAATTCATTGGAACTGTGTGCATGGGACACACATGGAGGGTGCGCAGCCTCAATTGCATTTATTACTTGATTGTTTGCTTTTGACAAAATCTCACACTATGGCCCATGTGAGCCTCAAACTTACTTTGTATCCCAGGCTGTCCTCCAATTGCATCAATCCTTCTGCTTCAGCCTCCTAGGCTGGGATTACAGGAATGATCCACAGCCTCTTCTAGCTCAAATCTTAGCAATTCTACTATTAATATTCTATCATGCTATTAATAATGTCTTTCATGACCTCCTGTATACTGAGCGAGTGCTCTATCACTGAGCTACAGCTTCGGCCCTCATTTTATTTCTAGTTGTGTGTGGGGGGGGTTGTGTGCACATGCATGTGTGTGCACCAAGACACAGGTTTGGAGATCAGAGTACAACTAGCAGAAGTGAATTCTTTGTGATCACCACCTGAGTGGGGCTCAGACTCTAGACCTGAAATAGAATTCCTTTACTCTCTGAGCCGACTCTGTGGTCTCTACTTGGCTCTTTTACAAGTTTTTCTTGCCTAGTGTTCCTATTGCTAATATTTTTTCCTCATCTCTTCAGTGTGTTTTTAATCTTATCCTGAGTGCCCCCCACCAACAGTAATAGCTGTGTCCAGACCTCGTACACTCCATGCAAGCATTCTGTCACTGGGTATATCCACCTGCAGCCTGGGTACTTCGCTTTTGTTTCTTTAATATCTTGTTTGCTAGTAACGTGGGTAAATAAAACCTTTTTTTTTTTAATTTTCTGCTTTTGTTTTTGTTTTTTAAGTTCTCAGATACACTTTTAGCTCGTCAGCACTTGTTCCCCTGGGAGTTTTTATTGCTCTGCCTAGAAATCCTTCTCAGAGGAAATCCTCAGTAGTAGGTAATCAAGTAGTGACTGAACCCAGACAACGGTGAGCAACATACTAAGAAGAAATAATTTAAGCTACCTGTGTGCCAGGTGATGTCACAAACCTTTAATCTCAGCACTTGGGAAGGAGAGGCAACAGGATCCCCACAAGTTCAAGGCCACACTGGTTTGTATAGTGAGTTTTAAGGGAACCAGTACCATATTGGGAGATCCTATCTCAGAAAATTAAATTTTTTTAAACTTGCCTCATGGTGGTGAACCACTAATCCCCGCATTCAGAAGGCAGAGGCAAGCAGATATCTGAGTTCAGGGACAGCCTGGTCTACAGATTGAATTCCAGGACAACCAGGGCTACACAGAGAAACCCTGCCTTAAGTAAAAATAAAAAAATAAAAATAAAAAATAGTCTGCCAGTGGTGGCACACACCATTAATCCTACCACTCCAGAGGCAAAAGAAGGGGGTAGGCAGATGTCGGGCAGATCATAGGCCAGCCTGATCTACAGAGTAAGTTCCAGGACAGCCAGGGTTATACAGAGAAACCCTGCTTTAAAAAGCAAAATAAAATAAAATTAATTTTTAAATTAGCTTTTATTTTTCAATTAATTTAAAATTGTTTTATCACATAAATAATTAATATAATTTGCTAAACTATATAAATTTTTTAAATGTTAATCAAAGACTTTATAAGTTTGAAAATGGTCAGTCAGAAGTGTAACCCAATACCCAACCTAGATATATCAACTATCTTTGACTGGTGGAGACACGTGAACATCTGCCTCCATGTCCCCTTTCCTCTTTCTCTCTCTTTCTCCCTCTCATCACCTAGCTTCTCCTGTCCTTCTTATCCTCCTCTCCTTACTCTTTCTCTTCGTCTCCGTATTCCTCCCACCTTACCTCCTCCTACATATCACCCTTCCTGTTAAAATAAAACTTTTCTCTTAAAATACAATTAGAGCATAATTATGCCGATTTTTACCAGTGAGGTACAAGTTAGTCTTAATAACCAGTCCATCATTTTGTTGACTAACCAGAACTTCTGTCATCTCTCCTAACTAAAACACTTAGTTCTGATCCTGAGTTTTTTCTTGGCTTTAGAATGAATGTCAGCTGAAAATCATTCACTCAAGTCTTTTCTCTCAAAGTAAATAGCCAGGATTGGCTATGAGACTATAAGTTTTCAACCCCATCAGAAATTCAGAATGACTGAGTTAACTGAAATTACGAGAAGCACAAAGCATAGCTTCTAAAACTTAGCCAATTTATAGAGACTGCTGAACACCTGGACAGTCCCTATACTTCAAAACATTGGAGCATCTGGTCTCCAGCCTTCTAGCCCAGGAACTTCTGACAGACCATAGTGTTGCAGAATTATTAAGGGCTGATTACTCTGTCTAGGCAGATATAATCAATCGACTATTCTACAAGTGCATCCTTTTCTGGACAGTAATTTGTCTGTAGATGGAAAGAGGCAATTCTTGCCCAGTGGCTGTCTCACCACAACTGGAGTAACACCAAAAATGTTCAATTTCTTCTTAGAATCCAAGACAGGAACCTGTCAGGAGCAGACAGGTCTCTAATCAAAATGAACATTAATACAGAAATGTTTATAAAGTCAATTCTGTGGACTTCTGACGTTTTGAAAACCAACTATCCATGTAAGGCAAGCTGGATTGTTGTCTGTTAACTCCTCTCAGCTATTTCTAAATAAAATACAGAAAACACCTTAACAATAAACTCAAAGCCCTGAATTTGCTGTAGTCCCTTAACTCACAGGCTAACCATATCAAATCAGTTAAAAAAGTTAAAGAAAGACTGAGTCTAAGCCTTGTATTCCTAAATGTGTTATACAGGCACAATGCCTATGTGAGTATCAATATTCATCTCACTTTTATATCAATAAGAAGCTCGTACCAATGGAAACCTTAAATTTGAAATCTAAGTAAGTTTTGTACAATTTAAGAAATTATAACTTCATCTTGAGAATAATTATAAGATTTCTACCAATAGGTTATGGCTCTGAAATAAATCCTAGCTAATCCTTCCTATTCCAACAAAACCACTACTTTTCCCTAGAAAGACAGCCCAATGTTAACCACCTTAGTCCCCAAGCCCAGGGAATAGGGGCGCTGACTCATCATTAACTTCTTCAAGCTGATTATGGGCGTTGAGATATTGGAAGAGGGGTGGGAGAAAGAGTAAATTGATAAGCCTCTGATGCTGGGTCTTCACTGCTTCCAGATGGAATTCCAGGACATCGGAGATTTGAGCAGGTCTGCTCAGCTTACTTGATGAGTAGATACACCAAAGCTCTGTATTCTGCAATATACAATTCTCAAACCAAATTTTAGTATCAAGCTAATTTTTTTATTTTTATTTTTTTCCATTCTTTGCTTTCTTTTTTTATATAAATTTTTAAAAACATTTTTAAATTGAGTATTATATTTACATTTCAGATTTTATCCCCTTACCTCACTTCCTCCCACCACCCAGAAACCTCCTATCTCATCCCCCCTCCTCATGCTTCTATGAGGCTGTGCCCTTACCTACCCTCTGCCCCCACAACCCCCTCCCCACCCTCATGATCCCCCCCCCACTCTGTGTTTGTTTTTCATGGGACCAAGAATCTCCTCTCCCTCCTATGCCCAAAAAGGCCATCCTCCCCTACATATACCACTGGAGTCATGGGTCCCTCCCTATGTGCTCCCAGGATGGTGGTTTAGACCCTGGGGAGCTTTGGTTGGTTGGTATTGTTGCTTTCCTCATGGGGTTCCAAACTCTTTCTGCTCCTTCAGTCTTCACTCTAACTTCTCCATTGGGAAACCCTTGATCATATCAGTGGTTAACTGTGAGCATCGTCCTCTGAATATGTCAGTCTCAAGCAGACCTTTAAGGAGACAGCTATATCATGTTCTTGACAGCATGCACTTCCAGTCATCCACATCAGTGTCTAGCTTAGGTGACTGTTCATGGGATGGATACCAGGTGAGATAGTCTCCAGATGGCCCCGCCTTCAGTTTCTATGCCATGTTTTGTTTCCATATTTGCTCCCTTGAGTAATTTTGTTATTTGTTCTAAGTAGACCTGAGGCATCCCCACTTGGTCTTCCTTTTTCATGAGCTTCATGTGGTTTGTGAGTTGAGTATTCTCTATTCTAAACTTTTGGGCTAACATCCGCTTATCAGTGAGTAAATACCATGTGTGTTCTTTTGTGATTGTGTCAAGATGATAATTTCTAGTTCCATCCACTTACATAAAAATTTCTCGAATTCATTATTTTAATAACTTTATTAAAATTATTTTTAATTTTTTAATTTATTTTTAATAAGTTATTTTTAATTTCTTGAGTTCTGAGTAATACTCCATTGTGTAAATGTACCAAAATTTTTGTATCCATTCCTCTGTTGAGGGACATCTTGGTTCTTTCCAGCTTCTGGCGATTATAAATAAGGTTGCTATGACCATAGTGAAGCATATGTCCTTGTTATATGTTGGAGCATGTTCTGGGTAAATGCCCAGGAGTGGTATAGCTGGGTCCTCAGATAATGCTATGTCCAGTTTTCTGAGGAACCGCCAGACTGATTTCCAGAGCGGTTGTACCAGCTTGCAATCCCACCAACAATGAAGAAGTGTTCCACTTTCTTCGTATATTCGCCAGCATCTACTATCATTTGAGTTTTTGATCTTAGCCATTCTGACTGCTGTGAGGTGGTTTCTCAGGGTAGTTTTGATTTGCATTTCCCTGATGACTAAGGATGTTGAGCATTTCTTAAGGTGCTTCTCAGCCATTTGAGTTTCCTCTGTTGAAAATTCTTTGTTTAGCTCTGTACCCCATTTTTAATTGGGTTATTTGGTTGTCTGGAGTATAATTTCTTGAGTTCTTTTTATATCTTGGATATTATCTCTCTATTGGACATAGGATTGGTTAAGATCTTTTCCCAATCTGTTGGTTTACCGTTTTGTCTTATTGACAATGTCCTTTGCCTTACAGAAGCTTTGCAATTTTATGATGTTCCATTTGTCAATTCTTGATCTTAGAGCATATGCCATTGGTGTTCTGTTCAAGAACTTTTCCCCTGTGCCTAGGTATTCGAGGGTCTTCCCCACTTTCTCTTCTATTAGTTTCAGTGTATCTGGTTTTAAGTGAAGGTCTTTTATCCACTTGGATTTGAGCTTTGTACAAGGAGATAAGAATGGAATGATTTTCATCCTTCTACATGTTGACCTCCAGTTGAACCAACACCATTTGCTGAAAATGCTGTCCTTTTTCCACTGGATGGTTTTGGCTCCTTTGTAAAAAAATCAAATGATCATAGGTGTGTGGGCTCATTTCTGGATCTTCAACTCTATTCCATTGATCTTCCTGCCTGCCTCTGTACCAATACCATGCAGTTTTTATTACTATTGCCCTGTAGTACAGTTTGAGGAGAGAGACAGTGATTCCCCCAAAAAGTTCTTTTATTGTTGAGAATAGTTCTCGCTATTCTGGGTTTTTTTTGTCATTCCAAATAAATTTGCAAATTGCTCTTTCAATCTCTGTGAAGAATTGATTTGGAATTTTGATGGGGATTGCATTCTATCTATAGATTGCTTTTGGCAACATGGCCATTTTTACTAAATGAATTCTGCCAATCAAGGAGCATGAGAGATCTTTCCATCTTCTGAGATCTTCTATTTCTGTCTTCAGAGACTTGAAGTTCTTGTCATACAGATCTTTCACTTGCTTGGTTAGGTTCACTCCAAGATATTTTATATTGTTTGTAACTATTGTGAAGGGTGTCGTTTCCCTAATTTCTTTCTCAGCCTGTTTATCTTTTGAGTATAGGAAGGCTACTGATTTGTTTAAATTGATTTTATATCCAGCCACTTTACTGAAGGTGTTTATCAGGTTTATTAGTTCTCTAATGGAAATTTTAGGGTCACTTAAGTATACTTTCTTATTATCTGCAAATAGTAAAATTTTGCCTTCTTCCTTTCCTATTTGAATCCCTTTGACTTCCTTTTGTTGTCTAATCGCTCTAGCTAGGACGTACAGTACTATATTGAATAGGTATGGTGAGAGTGGACAGCCTTGTCTAGTCCCTGATCTTAGTGGGATTGCTTCAAGGTTCTCTCCATTTAGTTTGATGTTGGCTACTGGCTTGCTGTATATTGCATTTACTATGTCTAGGTATGAACCTTGAATTCCTGATCTTTCCAAGACTTTTAACACGAAGGAATGTTGAATTTTGTCTAATGCTTTCTCAGCATCTAGTGAGAGGATCATGTGGTTTTTTTTCTTTGAGTTTATTTATGTAGTGGATTACATGGATGGATTTCTAAATATTGAACCATCCCTGCATTCCTGGGATTAAAGCCTACTTGATCATGATGGATGATTGTTTTGATGTGTTCTTGAATTCAGTTTGCGAGAATTTTATTTAGTATTTTTGCATCAATATATATAAGAGAGATTGGTCTGTAGTTCTCTTTCTTTGTTGGGTCTTTGTGAGGCTTAGGTATGAGTGTAATTGTAGCTTCTTAGAACGAATTGGGTATTGTTCCTTCTGTTTCCATTCTCTGGAATAGTTTGAAGAGAATTGGTATTAGATCTTCCTGGAACGTCTGATAGATTTCTGCACTAAAGTCTTCTGACCCTGGACTGTTTTTGGTGGGGAGATTTTTAATGACTGCTTCTATTGCTTTAGGGGTTATGGGACAGTTTAGATGGTTTATCTGCTCCTCGTTTAACTTTGGTACTTGGTGTCTCTCTAGAAAATTGTCCACTTCATCCAGATTTTCCAATTTTGTTGAGTATAAGCCTTTGTAGTAGGATCTGATGATTTTTTTAATTTCCTCTGTTTCTGTTGTTATGTCTCCCCTTTCAGTTCTGATTTTACTAATTTGAGTACTGTCTCTGTGCCCTTTGGTTAGTCTGGCTAAGGGTTTGTCTATCTTGTTGATTTTCTCAAAGAACCAGCTCCTGGTTTTGTTGATATTTTGTATATTTTTTTCTGTTTCGACTTGGTTGATTTCAGCCCTGAGTTTGATTATTTCCTGCCGTCTACTCCTCTTGGGTATATTAGCTTCTTTTTGTTCCAAAGCTTTCAGGTGTGCTGTCAAGCTGTTAGTGTATGCTCTTTCCAGTTTCTTTTGGTGGGCACTTAGAGCTATGAGGTTTTCTCTTAGTACAGCTTTCATGGAGTCCCACAAGTTTTGATATGATGTTTCCTCGTTTTCATTAAATTCTAAAATGTCTTTAATTTCTTTATTTCTTCTTTGACTAAGTTATCATTGAGTAGAGTATTGTTCAGTTTCCAAGTGTATGTGGGCTTTCCGTTGTTTTTGACCATATCAAAGACGAGTCTTAGTCCATGGTGATCTGGTAGGGTACAAGGGATTATTTTAATCATTTTGTATCTGTTGAGGCCTGTTTTTTGACCAATTATATGGTCTATTTTGGAGAAGGTACGATGAGGTGCTGAGAAAAAGGTATATTGTTTTGTTTTAGGATGAAATGTTCTATAGATGTCAGTTAAGTCCAATTGGTTCATAACTTCTGTTAGTTTCATTGTGTCTCAATTTAGTTTGTTTCCATGACCTGTCTATAGCTGAGAGTGGGGTGTTGAAATCTCCCACTATTATTGTGTGAGGTGTAATGTATGCTTTAAGCTTTAGTAATGTTTCTTTTATGTATGTGGGTGCCCTTACATTTGGGGCATAGATGTTCAGAATTGTGAGTTCCTCTTGGTACATTTTTCCTTTGATGAGTATGAAGTGTCCTTCTTTAATTTTTTTGATTACTATTGGTTGAAAATTGATTTTATTTGATATTAGAATGGCTACTCCAGCTTGTTTCTTGAGACCATTTGCTTGTAAGATTGTTTTCCAGCCTTTTACTCTGAGGTAGTGTTTGTCTTTTTCACAGAGGTGCATTTCCTGTATGCAGCAAAATTCTGGGTTGTGTTTATGTATCCAGTCTGATAGTCTGTCTTTTTATTACAGAATTGAGTCCATTGATATTAAGAGATAGTAAGGAATAATTAATGTTGTTTCCTGTTATTTTTGTTATTGGCGTTGGAGTTATGTTTGTGTAGCTATCTTCTTTTAGGGTAGTTGGAAGATTATTGCTTTTTCTAGGTTGTAGTTTCCCTCCTTGTGGTGGAGTTTTCCCCCAATTATCCTTTGAAGTGCTGGATTTGTTAAGATATTGTGTAAATTTCATTTTGTCCTGTAATATTTTGGTTTCTCCATCGATATTGATTGAAAATTTTGCTGGGTATAGTAGTCTGGGCTGGCATTTGTGTTCTCTTAGGGTCTGTATGGTGTCCGTCCAGTATCTTCTGGCTTTTATAGTCTCTGGTTAGAAGTCTGGTGTAATTCTTATAGGTCGTCCTTTATATGTTACTTTACCTTTTTCCCTTACTGCTTTTAGTATTTTTTCTTTGTTTTGCACATTTGATATTTTGATTATTGTGTGGCGGGAGGTATTTCTCTTCTGGTCTAAAGTATTTGGAGTTCTGTAGGCTTCTTGTACATATATGGACATCTCTTTCTGTAGGTTAGGAAAGTTTTCCTCTATAATTTTGTTGAAGATATTTACTGGTTAAGTTGGGAGTCTTCCCCCTCATCTATACTTATTATCCTTAGGTTTGGCCTTCTCATTGTGTCCTGGATTTCCTGTATGTTTGGGGTTAGTAGCTTTTTGCATTTTGCATTTTTTTGACAGTTGCATCAATATTTTCCATGGTATCTTCTGCACATGAGATTCTTTCTTCTATCTCTTGTATTCTGTTGGTGATACTTGTGTCTATGACTCCTGATCTTTTTTTTTTTTTTTAAGGTTTTCTATCTCCAGGTTAGTCTCCCTTTGTGATTTCTTTATTGTTTTGACTTTCGTTTTTCAATCTTGGAAGGTTTTGTTTGATCCCTTCTCCTGTTTGGTTATTTTTTCTTGCAAATCCTTAAGGGATTTTTGTGTATCCTCTTTAAGGGCTTCTATCTGTCTGCCTGTGTTCTCCTTAAATTCTTTGAGAGTGTTATTTATGTCCTTCTTAAAGTCCTCTATCATCATCATGAGAAGAGATTTTAATTCTGGATCCTGTTTTTGTGGTGTGATGGGGTATTCAGGGCTTGTTATGATGGGGGAACTGGGTTCTGATGTTTCCATGTAACTTTGGATTCTGTTGCTTATGTTCTTGCACTTGCTTTTTGCCATTTGGTTAATTCTAGTGCTCCCTGTACTTTCTGTCTCTGACTGAAGTCTCCCTTTCCAGTTATCTTGCTTGTGTTTGATCTCCTCGGGGTCCCAATGTCTCTGTGATCTTCTCCAGCTTCTCTGAATACAATGGTAGCTCTAGGATGACTCAGAATATGTTGTCTCCTAGGTAGCAGACCAGCTAGGTGTCCACTGTTCCGGGTGTAATGTCTCTTTTAGGATGTCTCAGGCTAATGTGTCCACTGTTCTGAGTGCAGTGGCTCCTCTATTATGTCTCAGGATATGTTGTCTGTCTCTCTGAGTTCCTTTGGTCCTCTGCCACTCTGGGTTCAGTGGTACCTCTGCCATTGTGGGTTCATTGGACCCTCTAAGGTGGTTCAGGAGGAATTTGTTGTCCCCAGGAGCAGACCGGACAGGGGTCTGCCTCAGATCCGGGAGAGGGGCACTGGTAGCATATGCCTTTCATATCTGCACTGGTGAGGAAGAGGCAAGCAGATCTCTCTCTGTGAGTTCAAAATCAGCCTGGTCTTCTGAGTGAATTCCAGGACAGCCAAGGCTATACAGAGAAACTGTCTTGAAAAACCAAATATGTAAATTAAATGAATGAATGAATGAATAAGTAAATGCACCATGACCAAGACAATTTATCAAAAGAATAGTTTATTTGAATTTCTGACTCCAGAGGGATAAGAGTTCATCACAGCAGGGAATTGTGACAGCAGGTAACATCCTTGTTAGCAAGAACAGGTGAGAGCCCATATCTTACACTTCTAACACAAAGCAGAAATCAAACTCAAAATGGCAAGTCTTTAAACTTAAAGCCCAGGCTGGAGAGATGGCCAAGTGGTTAGAGTCTGTACCACCATTGCAGAGCACCCACATCTAGCAGCTTACAAACACCTGTAACCCCAGCTTCCAGGATTCTGCCTACCTCTTTTGGCCTCCATGAGCAGCTGCATGAACATCTGCTTATTCGTACACAGACACATGCAGATGTACACATAATTTTAAAACTTACATCTTTAAAACAACAACTCTCAAAACCTATCTTCAGTGACAGACTTCTTCAAGCAAGTCCATAACTCCTAACCCAAACAGTGCTACCAGCTAAGGACCAAGTATTCAAATGCTTGAGCTTATGGAGGACATCTCACCCTAGTCACCTGGGAGGAAAGGGTTGGGGAGGGGTGATCTTCCTGTCCTACTTACATCACACCTTAAGTGAATCTATTGTTTTGTCTGCACTAAGGTCTATGGGGCTGGAAATATTTCACCAACATCAGAATGAGAAGGAGCACAAAGATTGGTAGCATTTGTGTTGTGTTCCCAATAAACATGAGGAAAAGGAAACACATACAAACCGAACTAAACTGAAACCTGACTTCAAGATATATATATATGTACACATCCATGTGAAAATGAGGGGAAATTGGGAGCTGTTATTGAAACATGATGCTTATGATTCAGATTTTTACTTATAGAACATCTAGAGTCATCAAAAAAGTTGATGAGTGTCATAATGAGAAATTCTCTTCCTTGGCAAGAATCACAATTTAATACAGTTATGACAGAATGTCTAAGCAGAATAGAAATAGAAATACTGGCACAACTTACTATTACACATTGTTTAGGGGAGAATAAGAAGAAGTTAAATTTATAGATACAGAAGCTGGGGAAATGGTTCAGTGGGTAAGAACACTTGCTGCATAATCCTTGAGGACTTGGGTTCAAATCCCCAACACCCATGTAAAAGTCAGATGACTGTGCTCTGAGTGTTGCCAGGTAAAATGAGGCAGACCCTGAGAGTTTGTTGGTCACCTAGTCTATCTGATATGGCAAGCTTCATGTTTAGAGGGAGACCTTGTCTAAAAAAGATAAAATAGGAGATGGCTCAATGAGTAAAAATACTTTCTGCATATTCCTGAGGACTTGGGTTCAAATTCCCAGTACCCAAATGGTGGCTCACAATGATATAGTAGGATCTATAGCAATGCCCTCTTCTGTCTGGTATTCTCTTCTGTAGTGCAGGTTTACAAGCAAATAGAGTGCTCAGATACATACATAAATTAATTTAAGAAAAAACATCAGGGCCTGGTGTTGCATGACTTTAATCTGAACACTCATGAGGCAGAGAAGTTGTATAAAAGTTAGGTCTGCTTCTTCCTCCCAGCCTCATGCTCCCTGAAATAAGACACAGACTCAGGTGTATTTACAAATACCTTGGCTATATAGCTAGGCTCTTCTCTGACTAGATTGTTAACTTAGATAACCCAACAATTTTACCCTACATTCTACCAATGGCTGGTTACCTGTTCTCAGGTACTGTGTGTCCATTTCCTCTCAGCTTCCCAGGTGGATCGAATCCTCCTGGCTCCATCCCAGAATTCTTTCTCCTCCCTGAAGTTTCACCTTCTATTTCCTGCCTACACCAGACTTTATAATTGATAATTGATGCATCTATAAATCACAAGATGAATCTTATAATATACATGTGGATCTCTCTCTGTGAGTTCAAGGCAAATCTGGTATGCACATCAAGTTCCAGATAGGCAGCCAGCACAGGGGAAGGGTTTCTCAAAAAAAAAAAAAACAACAACAACAAAACAAAGAGGCAAGGTGGCCTAGAGGTTAATAGCACCCACTGAACTGCTCTTGTGAAGGACTTTGAAGAGAAGAGAGGGAGAACCAGAGAAGAAGAGAAGAGAGAGGGACAAGAGAGGGGACCAGGAAAGGGAGAAAGAGCAAGAGGGCAAAAGAGAGTACAGAGAGGAGGAAAAAGCAGGCATGACCAGTCTCAAGCTCAGAGATCCACCTCCTCTGCCTTTGTTGGTAATAAAAGCATACGCCACCACATCCTATTTATTTATTTATTTATTTATTCATTCATTCATTCATTCATTTACTTTTATTGTGATAGGAAGTCAGTTCCTTGACAAAAGTGACACTTTCAGGCCCTTATTCAGTAATTTTTTTTTAATTTTATTCTGAGTCCTTATTGTTGCTTATGTTTCTGAGCCATGGTCTTGTTATGTAGCTTAGGCTGGGCTGGCACTAATAACAACCCTCTTGCCTAAACCCACCCCACCCCCATCCTCATTCCCATCCCCACCCCCACATGTTGAGTTTACAGCCCTGCTCCATGCCATTTGCCTTCCTCAGTAGCTTTAGGTAAGGTTCCAGGAACAAGCTATCTAGAAAATATAACAGTCATTTTAAGTGTGTTGTTTTCCTAAATACATTTAGATATACATGTTTGGAGAAATGTTTCTTTGCAGAGAAATCAACCAGAAAAGGATCCTACATCTGCATAAGAATACTTACGAAAAAAATGAATGTAGATAAAAAATAAACTAACGGCCCAGGGACATGAAGATGGAGCAAAGTGGGGGGACCCATAAAAAATTGCAACAGAAGAGCCTTAAAAAATAACTGTAGGAATATTTATCTCCTCTGTAAATTGCTCTGCATCTGGGAGAACAGTTCAGTGGTAGATCATGCTTAGCATGCGAAGGCCTTTGGTGTGAGTCTCAGCATACACACACAGTTGGTTTTGTGGTTGACAGTGTTTGAGACAGGGTCTCTCTGTGTAGCCCAGGTTGGCCTGGAACTTACTCTGTAGAACAGGCTGGTCTCCTAGTCAGTATGCTGCAGAGTATGACCTGGAATACCTGATCCTCCTCCTTCTGCCTCCCAAGAGTATTTCCACACCCAGAGTAGTTCAGCTCCTAACATTATTTACTCACTAGCTGACAGGAAATAATATGCAGGCAAAATCATATAAATCAATCTGTAGAGTTGGGTTTTAACTCAGTAGTAAAAGAGTGTGCTTAAGGGTCATAGTTTCAATCCCAGCTAGGACATGCACTTCTTACTATGATCTATGTCCAGCCTTTGGTTTTCTGACACAGTGTATAACTGTGAACTCAGGTTGTTAACTTAAACTGGAGTTCCTCTTGCCTCAGGCTTACAGGCACATGCCATGATACCTAGCAGACAGACTCATTTGATTGTGATTTCCAAGATGAAAAACTAAATTTCAAAATTACTTTACCTAAACAGGTGAGGTGGTGGATGCCTTTGATCCCAGCACTTTAAAGGAAGAAGCAGGCAGATGATCTCTGTGAGTTCAAGGCCAGCTCAGTCTATATAAATTGTTCCAGACTAACCAAGTCTATGTAATAACACGCTGTCTCAAAAACCAAAATAAAACACCCAACAATATTTGCAGAAATACATTCTTTCCTTTCACTATGTGGGTTCCAGGAACTGAACTGAGGTCATCAGCCTTGGCAGCAAAGCCCTCTACCAGTCAAGCGATCTGGCCAGCCTGATGGTGTTCGTCTACATCCCCAATGCTGAGGAGGCAGAAACAAACAGACCCCTAATTAGCAGGCCCCAGGCCAGTGCAAGACCACAAAGAAAATCAAGGGGGTTGGAGAGATGGCTCAGTGTGTAAAGTACAGACAAGCATAGAGAGAGCTCAATGTGTAATATCTACCTACGAAAGCTCAAGGACTTGGGATCTCAGAACTCAAGTAATGCCAGGCACAAGCTAATCCTAGTTTTCCTATAGTGAGTTGGGGGGTGGAGACAGGAGAATCCCCAGTTCACAGGCCACTTGTATATGCAGTGACAAGCAATGAGGAACCTGTATGAATCAATACGTGAGGTCATTCTCTGACCTCACAGTTATTCTGGCAACACATGTGCCACACACACACACACTGGATAGGACTTACACTCACACACACACACACACACACACACACACACACACACACACACACGATAGTTAAGACACATAAATAGCTTGACTGAGATTCTGGGGTAATCTCTAGTCTGAAAAGAAGGGAGGGTAGTGGTGGAAAGAGGTAAGTGTGACTGACATTATAGCTTCTACAACCCAACTGATCTAAAGGGTGAGTCTAACCAGACTTCATTTCTTAATAGTCTGTGTAGTTCACGAACAAAGTGTTTGCTGAAGGATACCACAAAGAAATAAAATTCAAGGAAATCTCTTAATGTGACATGCCCAACTCTTATTTAAAAAAGGTGTGTGTGTGTGTGTGTGTGTGTGTGTGTGTGTGTGTGTGTGTGTGTACAGATAGATGTACAAAGCTCAGGTGCCAGAGGAGAGGGTGTCAGACCTATTGGCCTTCGATTCAGAGGTACTTGAAATGCTTGACATGAGTTCTGGGGAGGGAAGCAGGGTCCTCTGCAAGTGTAGCATGTGCCCTGAACTCTGAGTCATCTCTCTAGACCTCTTACTTCTGGTTTTGTCTTTTCTCTTTTTCATTTTTGAGACAGTCTAACTGTATAGCCCTGGCTATTCAGAGACCTACCTTTTTTTGCCTCCCAAGTATGTGAATTAAAGGTGTGAGACACTAGGCCTGACTTGTTTTTAATTAGTTTGTGTTTATTTTTTCCCCTTTCTTTTTGAGACATGATTTCTCTTTGTAGACCAGGCTGGGATCAACCTAAGAGACACACCTACCTCTGCCATCTCCCAGTGTTGGAACTAAAGTTATGCATCACCACCAGTTATTTTTTTTCTAATTTTTAAATAACACAGTTATTGCAGGGAGTGGTGGCCAATGAGTCTAGAAAGGAAGTTCCAGGTCAGTCAGGGCTGTTACACAGAGATACTGTGTCTCAAAAAACAAAAACCAAAATCAAAACCAAACAAAACAATTATGAGTATTTATTTATGTGTGAGTGAGAGTGGGTGGGTGAGTATACCACAGCACAGCATCACAAATGTGGAGATCAAAGGACAATTTTCATAATTTGGTTCTTTCTTTCTACTATGTGGGCTCTGGTGATTGTCTTGCTGGCCCACTTTAATATGTTTTTTAATATTTATATATTTTTCTATGTATAAGTAT
This sequence comes from Rhabdomys pumilio, assembly GCA_030674055.1. Classification (NCBI taxonomy): domain Eukaryota; kingdom Metazoa; phylum Chordata; class Mammalia; order Rodentia; family Muridae; genus Rhabdomys; species Rhabdomys pumilio. Next base: position 73,905,480 of record JANHMN010000013.1, on the reverse strand, counting down.
TTGCCTTACTTTATGTGTATGTCTAGGTAGTACTGATGGAGGCAGAATGAGCATTAGACCCCCTGGAACAGGAGCTACAGAGGGTCGTTAGCTTGAATGTGGATGCTAAGAATTGAACCTGGGCTTCTAGAAGAGCAAGTGCTCTCAACTGCTGAACCATCTCTCTAGTACTCACTTTTTACTTTGTTGTTGGGATAGTGTCTCTCAGTGTAGCACAGGCTGACCTCAAACTTGTAGCAAAAGGGGGTTGAACTACCACTACACTCAGAAACTTAATCTGGCCTGTTTTCTGTAAAAGTCTACATATTTATTTAACCTGCCTGCCACAGTGAATGTGATGGTTTGTATGTGCTCGGCCTAGGGATTGGCATGATTAGAAGGTGTGGCCCTGATGGAGTAGGTGTATCACTGTGAGTGTGGGCTCTAAGACCCTCACCCTAGAGGCCTTCAGATGAAGATGTAGCATTCTTGGCTTCCCCTGAGCCATGCCTGTCTAGACACTGCCATGCTCCTGCCTTGATAATGGACTGAACCTCTGAACCTATAAGCCAGCTCCAATTAAATGTTGTCCTTATAAGAGTTGCCTTGATCATGGTGTCTGTTTATAGCAGTAAAACCCTAATTAAGACAGTGAACCATTATAGTCTCAGGATGTACTTTTTGATCTGTTCCCACACTCTTGTCACCCAGCAGTAAGCAAGCCTTCTCTTGAATCCTCCTAGCACTTCACACCTTTTTAATATTTATCTTTTTCCTTTGGCTCCACACTTGGTCAGCTTTTCAACTAGACACTAAGCTTCCTGAGGCCAGGGTCATACAGCCTACATACCTGTCTATAAATAGCAATCTCTCAACGTACCAGCACAAGGATTTGTTTGCTTGTTTGAAATGCAGTCTTGAGTAACTCAAATTGGTCTAACTATGTATCTGAGGCTCGCCTTGAACATCCTGTTTCTACTTTCCTAAGTGTTGGGATTCCAACTATGTACCAAGATGTGGGGCAGTGCAAGGATTTCTATGTTTTGTTTTCAAGAAGTAATTCTTTGTTTTACTTCAACTCCTAGCCTTCTGTGCAATGTAGAGGGAACATAACTAGTATACTTTCCGTCCTTCCTTTCTTTCTTCTTTCTTTGAGACAGGATCTATGTAGCTCTGACTGGCCTGGAACTATTCAGATCAGAGATCTGCATGAGTGCCTTGAGTGCTGAGATAAAAAGTGTGCAGTACCATGCCTTCTTGCTATGCAATCCACGTTGGCTTCTAACTCCCAGTTGTCTTGCCCCAGTTAAAGTCACTAGTGTTGTGGCACCCAGCTAGCAAAACATTTAAATGGTTACACAGAAAATAGTACAGAAAAATGGGCAGAAAATATGGCTCAGAAGTTATGAACACTTGCCTGGTTAGTAGCTTCTTGTTTGGTTTTGTTTTGTTTTGTTTTGTTTTGTTGTTGTTGATTTGACACAAGCTAGAGTCATTTGGGTAGAGAGAACAATTGAGAAACTGCCCCCACCAAACTGGCTTGTGGGCATTTTCTTTAATGATTGATGTAGGTGGTGTGGAGGTTTTGGGAGAGTGCCTCCTCTGGGGAGAGAGGAAATTCTGGGTTGTGTATCAGCCTTCACAAGCCATGAGAAGTTAAGACAGTAAGCAGTGGTTCCTCCGTGTTTTTTTGTTTTGTTTTGTTTCTTAAATTCCTGATTGGACATTACTCAGTGGCAGATTGTCACCTATAAGGTGAAGTAAACCTTCATCCCCAAGCGGCTTTTAGTCATTGAATTTTTACCTCAGCAAAAGAAAACCTAAGATAATGGCAGGCCCACAACAACCTGTAAGTCCAGCTTCCAGTGATCTGATGCCACGTTACCTGGTACATTCCCATACATATAAACATAATATTTTCTTTGTTTGTTTTAAATTACAAGCTATTGCATTAGTCTCCAAATATCATAAAAGGGCACCTTCTCAAATATTGCCTTCGCAGCTGTGAACTACTGATCAACACCACTGAGTTTCCTCTACCGAAGGCAGATTCCATTGAACCCATGCTTCATTCTGCTCATAACATAAATAGGAAAACCCCCTTTCCTCTGTCCTGAAAGGTGATGTGGCCTAGGCTCGCAGTTGTCCTTCAGAATACACCCCCTAAGCTAGCAGCAAGTGCTACCCTATCCTTTGCCTGGTTTATATCTCTGTGAGGCAAAACGGCTCACCTCCCTAAAAGTGCAGAAGACCAAGCTGAGATGCAGGAGAGAAAAGACGACAGAGCTGTGGCAGAGGAGGGCAAGAGGAACCAGAGATTGATCTGAGCCCAGCTCCCGCCAGTTCCCACGGCCCAGGCCACTCCGCTAGAAGTCCCACTTACATCTGGGGCTAGAGCCTTGAGCCCTCCAGCCAGTGCCCGGGTACAGGCTCAGACTGACAGTCTCTTGCTGTGAACTCAGGAACACTAGGGACATCCAAGGCAGTTGATCGCCTTGTGAGCCCCTACGAAGCAGCCTGCCAGGTCAAGGGTCCCAAGTCTGGCTGGCAGCCTGGTAGAAAGTGCGAAGGAGGAGCTCGCTAGCCTGAGGAGCCCGGAAAGCCAGCTGGCCCCCAGGCCGTGGCGTGGAGTGTCTTGCCTTGGACCCTGGGTGGGGCGGGGGCCAGACCTGTCCCTTGGGGCAGGCCTCCCTGACAGAGGCTTTGCTGAGGCCAAGAGAGACATTGATTCTTTGTGGCCTTTGCCCCAGGGGGTGCTTGGTTTTCCTGAGGCTGAGCTTGGAGGAAGTCTCCAGTGCCTGAGACCTTTGTCTGCCCCTCCTCCCACTGTGCAGTTAGGACCATTCCTCCAAAGGGAGACCTGGTGCATTTTTTACTTTTCTGGTTTGCCTCCTTTTGTACAGACCTTGTCAGTGGGTGAGGATAAGGGGTGATGTGTTCTTTGTTTGCTGGTAGTGACTTGTCCCATTTGGCATGGGAAGACCTAATGCATGGTGGGTTTTTTGTTTGCAATGAAGTAGAGTCCAGGGGGTCTTCAGAACCCTCAAGCCGAGGAGAATATGGCATTTGTGCACTTTCTAGCTAGTCCTTGTGTAAGCACCATTGGTCTCTTAGTTGTGGCTTTCCAATGCAGACACTGTTCACCTTACAACAGCCCCATTCATGGGTGCTTGCCGTACACTGTAGCAAATAGACTGCTGCAAGGTCTCAACTTGTGTTTGGATGCAACCTACTGGCCAGAGTAAAATTACACATTTTCTGATGATTTTTCTTGCAACTGTTCCTTGGAAGGCAGTGACCCCACTGCCATGTGCCATGCAACTCTTGACTACATCTTGAGATTTTTACTTGAATCTCAGAGTCTGACATTTCCAGGCAAGGTACTCTTTCCTGATTTTACATATTATTATTTAGATTTATGATAATGCTTTTACTTGTACTGTAAAGCCCACGCAAAAAGGACCTCACGAGATCCGTGGAGAACTGCAGACGCACCCCAAATCACTCACGAGAAACACAACTTGACGCAATCGCATGAGGTTTACTGGCTAGCCAGGGCTGTCCTCACTTCTAGCCTATGCAGGGGTAGAGGAATTCAGCCCTGAACAAAAGAAGTTTACAGCTTTTAAGGGGAATCTACAAACCAGGTGTGGGTGGAGTTAGGGAAGGGGGAAGGCTGAGAGTGGAGTTAGGGAAGGGGGAAGGAGGCAGAACAGGTCACTAGGTCATCAATACATTTGATCTCAAACTCTTGAGATGGATGGTATGTCACTTTATAATTGGCTATTTCAGACTAGTTTCACATTGTATATCATGAGTTCTGGTTCAAAGGGGTCAGGCTTACCTCAAACTTTTAGCATCCTGGCACCAACTGTCTCAGCACTGTTTGTTTAAAGCACAGCTAGGCTAATCTCGGGCCCAGAGCATCTTGACACCATTGTCTTAGGGCTTGCTTAGTTAGGGCCATGTGTTCAATGGTCAGCTAATTTCCTGGGACTGAGGCGACACAGTGTTTGACTTACAGGTTTTTATGTCTTTGCTTTTAAGAGTAGGGTTCAGGGAGTCAACTTAGATTTTTCTCTCTTTCAGTACATTTATATATTCTTTGCCAAAGTGTTTATCTATGTAAGTGTACCCCACCTGACACCCAAAGATCGTAACTTTCCAATATTTCAATTTATGAAGCTATAGCCCAATAGTTTAATCAGCTTTTGAACACCACTTATTCTTTTAAAGAATGAACACGATACATGAAGAATACAGGATGATATGTAAGAAAAGTAGTATAATACAAACATATAAACCGTGGGGTCAGAATTCCATTCTGTCCTGATGCTATGGGATTCCAGGCAAATTATACATCTGTGCTTCAGTTTCTTTCTCCAGGAGAAAATATTCTTCATAGCTTAGCTTCAGGGGTTATATGAGGTCAAATCTATGGGTGTTCTTTGTAAACTGTGAAAATGTTTTTTGAAATATTTGAGATTGTAATTTTCCAATTCTGGAAGTATCATTTTAGATAGATTGGTATTATAGCCATTATGGGATTAGAAAAGTGAAGGGGATTTTGCTCTGGACTTGGAGAAAATGTTCTGAACATTTCCTTATGGATGCTCTGTGGCACAATTCACATTTGGTGGGTCTAGAACAGGTCAGGGTCCTCTTGAGTGAGGCTATTGTATCAAAACTTGGTAAAGTTAAAACATTGATTTCTGTGATTGGTGCAGTTTTGCCTCTGAGTGAAGGTTGCCACTTACCTTGTTATTTTCCAGGAGGATCAGCCTCCTGATTAGGAATAACAAGGAGAGAATTCAACTCCAGTTCAAAAGCCTGCAAAATCTGAGCCCCTCACTGCTTTTATAAGGTAAGGTGACTTAGAGCAGTGGTATGCATTTTGCTCAACCACACCATAAAGCATGTAGCCCTCTTAGGAATATTGTTCATTAATATTGATTTGGAGACATCACATAAGCAGTCTACTCACGAACGAAATTGACATACTAAAATTTTATGTTTCTCTATAAATTGTATTAGACTGAATCAAATATTTTTAAAAACATTACCACATTACAAGAGAAGCACGTTTCTTTTGGGTCTCTGAAATGTTCTAAAACATGATAAAATAAAATGATTTGATATCTTGTATTTCATATTTTGGGGTATTAAGACAGGAAAAGACTGTGGTATGTGAAACTTTGTTGACAAGAGAGGATCCAGAGACTTTAAAAACAAATCTCTGCTAGGCATGGTGACTCCTGTCTGTCATTCCAGCACTTGGCAGCCTCAGGTAAGAGGGTTCCTTTGAGTTCAGTCATAGTCTGGGCTACAGACTGAGTTTTAAGCCAGACTGGATAACAGAGTGAAAAAAAAAAAAAAACTCCAAAAACCAATTAAAACAAAACCCAAACCTGTTTACATGCAGATTAACTTAACATTTCCTACCAAGGAAGTATTGTTTATGGACTGTGGATATAGCTTAGTGGTAAATCAATTGCTCAGCATGAGGAAGGCGTTGATTATAATTTCTAATACAAAAAATAAAAAAAGATGAATTAAAAAACCCATATGATACTCAGGTCTTCTTTAAAATTAGGACCCCAAACTACACTCTTTCTTTCTTTTAATTTGTGTAGATGGTGTTGATAGGATATAACTTCTCTGAGTAAGTAGTGTTGCCATTGATTTTATATTGAAGTTTTCTCTCTGGAGAGCACCATATGTTATTGGTTGAAATTTCCAGCATCCCTGGAGTAGAGAAGGTCATATTGTGAGTTTAAAAGATTTTTGTCCTTTACTGCCCACATCCCCACAAGTTGTGAATGAAAGGGACTAGCAGTCAGGAACAGGAATGTAGGCCCTCCTAGTCTCCTAGCACATTAACCACAGGTGCAAAACATTATGTAGATTTTTTAAAACTAAATTTCACAAGGGTTACTGGACCTAATTCTATTCCAGGAGTACTACTGTTATGAAAATCACTAAATATGAGTTTGAGTATTTTACAATACAGTATTACTAAATTACAGGTAATACTGTTATTAATAGTGTTACTTTCCCTGTACTCTCTAAATAGAGTCCTCAGTTAAATGTATTAATAAAAGTTAGGCATGGTGGCACACACTTGTTCTTTCACTTGGGAGGTGGTTGTAGAAGGATGACAGTTCAGAAAGTGAAGCAAATTAACAAAAAAAATGAAAAGGAGAATGTACTAATCTGTAGAATGTACCAAAACACTAAGTATGAGGTACATACCTGCATTCCCAGTGCTCAGGAGTAGGATAGTTTGAGCTAGCCTGAGCTCTATAGTAAAACCCTGTCTCGGGAATAAAAGACTTGAAGACTTCTGGCCAGTAGCTGTGCTCTAATGTAGTATTAATAATTTATTATTAATAATACCATTAGCGATTATTGCTTAGAAATTTATCATGCATTTCAAAGAGACTTCACCATAAAAAAAAACTTTTAAATTATGAAACCTTATTACATAGTCATCTTTTGACCTGAACTCTCAGTCAGTTCTCATTCCAAAAGGCTGAACTAGGTTTTCTAAAAGTCCAGTGAGCCACTTGTCATTAGACAGTCCTTAGTCCTGTTCCCTGAGACCACATGCTATAGAACGTCCATATGGAATTTAGTTTCTTCTTAGAAAGCTCAAGAAAATCTACAAGTGCTGTAACTGGGTGGAACTGTGTCTGTCTTGACACCCTTTATTGCTTTCTTGTTTAATAGGCTTTGGGAGTTTTACAACAGCAAAAGGCCAAAGCTATTAGTTCGAAAGCAGTGAGGACAGAGCAGAAAGTTGACCTTCTCATCCTTTTTTGTCCCAGTTTTCTAAAACAGGGTTTCTCTCTACAGCCCTGGCTATCCGGAAACGAGCTCTATAGAACAAGCTGGTCTTGAACTCACAGAGATCCACCAGCCTCTGTCTCCAGAGTGCTGGAATTAACAGTGCTCTCCACCACCCCCTGGCTTGGCCTTTGAATTCTTAAGCCTTGGGAGCAGTGGTGGGGCTCACTAGTTTTCAACTTCATTTCCTTTGTCTTCTGGATAATGTCTATGCTTTTACAGTCTTTTCAGACTCTTGAACCAGGAATAGTAATCAACATCCATGGCCTTTTGACCCTCCTTCTCAGGATTCCAGCTTTCTCTCTTGGCCAGAAATGTTCTGCCTGGACTCATTCAGAAAAGGTAAGAAATGAACTGAATGAGATTCCATGCCTCTTTTCTGTGTGATTGGACACTAGGAAGGTTATGAGTGTGCCTCTGCAGTGTGCAGTCCTCTGACCCTTTCAGAACAATTTCCAAAATCTTTTTCTTGCCTACCTTAGCTCAGAACTGATGTTGCCTCTTGAACTGGATTTTGTACATGTTTTTGTCCTTCTCTCAAAACGCTCCTTCCTGCCTGTTTACCGCTAATCAAAATCCTTCCTGCTTTTCTTTTTCCTTTTTTTTTTTATTGTGTGTATCTGTAGGCCTGTGTGTCTGTGTTTCTGCCTTGGCTGTCAGGGAGCTCTGTAGACCAGGGAATCCACCTACCTCTGTCTTCTGTGTGTTGGGATTAAAGGTGTATGCCACCATCACCTAGTCTGAGGGGTGACATTCTTACTGCTGTCTTGTATAAGGCAGTGTGGCCTTAACAGAACACCTGGACCTAGATTTCTGGTTTACATGATGGTTTGATACTCACTGGCTGGCCAGAGGTCTTGGTTGAATGACTGAGTCTCTCTGTGCTCTGCTTCTTTATTATTTCAGTGGGTGAAATAAGCACCTTTCTCACAGGATCCCAAGGATCAGATGAGGTAATACATGTGAAGACCTTAGAGCAGGACCTGACTCCTTATAAAGGAACAGTCCACATTATCATTGAGTAGCTACAGGATACAGTATGGTCTAATTTTCAGTCTTGCTTTCAAACCAAGGGAGTGTTAAACATATCTACCAATAATCTTGTTTTGTTCTATTCTATTCTATTTTATATGGAAACAGTGTCTTGATAGTAGCTCAGACTGGTTCTGAACTTTAAGTCATAGCCCAGGCTGGCCTTCTACTCTCTGTGAATTTTCTGTCTTTTCTTGTGTATTGAATATTTGACTGATTTCTTGGTACACCCTTGATGCACCTTGTCATGAGGGTGAGGACTCAAACACCAAGCTCAGTCTTATGTAGTTAGCAATAACTTTTAAAAGACACTGGATCAGGGGTTGAATGGGTAAAAGTACTTGTGCCATGGATTTGATGACCTGAGTTTGATCTCTGAAACCCACATAAAAGTGGAAAGAGTTGTGCTCTGACCTCCACACTCAGTGTGGCATGTATGTACCTCAGACAACACACATGTACAATAACTTAAACAAAGCCCCTGTATTAAAATCTACAAAGAAGCACTAGATCAGTAACAAGAATTCACATTCGGGAAGATGCTCTCGTCCACCAAGGCAGGCAGCTAGTGTGTTGTTAAGACTGTATTCCATACACTTGGATGGAAACAGGCTTGCTGAGGCAGTGCAGGGGTGGAGGTCCAAGCTGCTGCAGCTGTTTTAACTTTACTTCAGGTATCTCAAAAGTTTGGAGCTTCTGATAAAAGTAATTTGTGGCCAGGTTTGGTGGCTCACGCCTTTAATTCCAGCACTTGGGAGGCAGAGACAGTTGGATTTCTGTGGGTTTCAAATCAATCATGGCTATTATAGTGAGACCCTGTGACAACAACAACAAAAGGTAATATGTGAACCGAAAAGATGGCTCAGCAGGTAAGGTGCTAGTTGCCAAGGTTGAAAGCCTGAGTCTGATCCCTAGAACTTATGGTAGAAGAAAAGAATGGCTTCCAGAGAGTTCTCTGACTTTGATACACACACTATGGCATGTAATAATGTACATGTACACAAATAAGTAAATATAAAAATAAAATGTGATATAATGTGTAGGCCCTTGTTTAAGTAGGATTTAGTCTCTCTCTCTCTCTCTCTCTCTCTCTCTCTCTCTCTCTCTCTCTAAGTTTCTTAAATGAAACATTTGGTGTGACAACTTGATCACTTTAACATTTCAAATTATACTTGTATTTATGTATTTATTTGTGTTCTGTGGCACACTTGTAGAGGTCAGAGTCTGTTCTCTCTGCTATGTAAATCTGGGGATTGAACTCATATCATCTGGTCTACAGGTCTAGTTCTTAGGACAGCCAGGGCTACACAAAGAAACCGGGTCTCAAACAACAACAAAAGACTAAAGCAAATCATATAGGATGTGTGTTAAGACTCATAGAGAGGTCATATGTGATGACATAGACCTGTGATTCCAGGTCCTGGGCCTAAGAGTTCAAATTAACTTTGGTTCCATAATGAGTTCAAGGCCTGCCTGGGCTATTTGATGTGCTCTCTAGGAAAAAGGAAACCAAGCAATCGTAAACTTCATAAAGAGTAGATGTAATCTGAGGATTTCTAGAAAGTCAGAAGGAATCTTCTACAAGGATGTTTCTGGTGTGTCTATAAGCCAGTTACAGTATAACATTGCTGCCCTGGTCCTCAGAACCTGGTATTGGCTCTGCAATATTTGCTTGAGGTCTACTTGGATTCTCAGGGTGAATTAACTCAGCACTCCATTGTGAAGGGCAAGAACATGTCACACTGTATGTTTTCTCTCTCCCCAGATCAGACCTAGCACAGGCAGCATCAATGCAAGCTTCCAGTGTCAACCCTGCCCCTGGAGGGACCATCTCTCGAGGTAAGAAAGGAGGAGTCTTGCGCTCATTAAGAGCTTGGCCTGAGATGCATGGGTAGGTGAGTGGCATGCCCTCTACTAGGGGCATGCTTCTGGAATGTGAGTCATGAGTGTGGGCTTGGCAGAGAACACAGACTTCAAGTAAAAAAATACTTATAACAGGTTTTTCATGGTCTGGGTTATGCACCTTGGACAACAAAATCTCCAAGGGCCTCCATGTGTGGCCTGAAAGGAATGTCAGGAAGAGTTAAGTTGTTAAGCGCCAGATGGAAAAGCTTCTAGGCTAGTAGGAATGCCTGGGCTCTTCTTGCTCAAAGGGTAAATGCTTAAAACAGGGTCAGAACAGAGCCCTGACCCAGCCTGGTACCCTCCATCTTGGATGCTTGCATACTATCTTCCCCAGTACCTCAAGACACTTTACTGTCATTAAAGGCTACCTGATAATTCTTTGACAATATGACATATATTTTTTACAGGGAAGAATATCTCAATACCCAGATGAATGATGGTTCACCTCAGGTCAACATGTATGGATAGGGTCAATAGTCAGAGCACAGGAGCATCTTTTCCTTCCCTCAGATTTCTGTCTTTTCTCCATTTGCCAAGACCAACATTCCTGGTGGCCCTTTAGTCTTGACAGGCTCTCTTCCCTGCTGGGACTGCCTGTTCATATTTCTCTGCCTACTGGAAAGAACAACATTTTAGGTCATGGAGTCTTTGCTACATCTGGAATGAGCCTGTTTAGTTTAGTTTCTGTACACTACTTTGAAGGTCAAGAGCTTAGAAAAGGTGTGGGGAGCAGTTTCTGTGGCTGTGATGGTGCCATGTTTCCAGGCAATTTCTAGTTCATTGCCCTCCGCTCTATCACAGCCCTGACTTCTGGCAGCAGTGTAGTAGAAATACATACTTGCAACCCTTCTGACTACCTGACTTAAGTTTTACAGATATGCCACCCCCTACCACTGCTAAACAAGAGTTGATTGCCCTTTTTTATTTTCTTTCTTAAAATGCCCTGTATCTTGAAAAGGCTGAATGTTAACATTTCTAATATGGCAGGTGAGTGGCTTTGAGAGTGTTAGATGTGCTGTGGCTAAACTCAAAGACTCTTTGTTTGGGTTAACCAGGAGTCAGGTAGGACACTCCTTGAGTGCCAAGAAGTGTACTATGTTCTCAGGATAGATAACTGCCCTGTGTGGTGACCCATAGGTACTGCACCTTGCTTCTTTTGCTCTGCCTTTGGAAGGCATCTACAGAGTGTACAGAAAACATCGTGATGTACATATACAGTTAAGCTTTTTTTAAGCTTTTTTTTCCTCCAGTGCTGCTTCTGTTTCGTTTGTGTGTCTGTGTGGGTGCATGTGTGAGTGTGCTGTTGGTGGTGGTATTAGAAAGGCCCTAAACATCAGGCCTCACAGACACAATGCCAGCACTCTAGCACTGAGCTGTATTTCCCCCTCCTCCTCCTCCTCCTCCTTCTTTTTCTTTGAGATTGCACAGAATTCCTTTGATGTTGTAGCACAAGAAATCCTCTTTTCTTCGATTCCTGGAGGTGGGTTCTAGGTAATGCACCTGGTACTCTAGAGGCTTTACTAGAACTTCCGCCTTTAAGAAGGAGCTGTGAGGGGCTGGAGAGATGGCTCAGCGGTTAAGAGCACTGACTGCTCTACCAGAGAGTCTGAGTTCAATTCCCAGCAACCACATGGTGGCTTACAACCAATTGCAATGTGTCTGGAGATAGAAAGAGTGTCCTCACATATTTAAAGTAAATAAATAATTCTAAGGAGCTGTGAAAGCTAGATGTGGGCATAAGCACCTGTAATGCAACAGGAGGAAAACATGAGGCTCAAGAGTCTTGGCTACGTTAGTACATTATACTTTATCTCCCATACCCATAGAAAGAGAAGGTATGTGGTAAAAATAGTATCTCTAGTGTTCAAATAAAATAAATAGCACCCAGAAGACAGTTTGGAACTAAAAGCAAAAAAATGATCATCTCAGCTGTATAGCTGTACTGTGGTGGCGCACGCCTTTAATTCTAGCACTAGGGAGGCAGAGGCAGGCAGAGCTCTGTGAATTTGAGGCCAGCCTTGTCTACAGGCTAAAGAGCCAGGACTATACAGAGAAACCCTATCTTGAAAAAACAAATCATCTCCTTTCCAGACTTGTTCTCATACTACCACCAATCTCTTACCAGAGTCTCCTTCCAAAATAAGGATGAATATGTAAAAAACAAACAAACACCTTACCTGTAGATGTCCTCTGCATCTTTCCTTCCTGCCCTGAACTGAGGCTTGGAGCACTAGAAACCCTGCAGGATAATCTGCCCAGGCTCAAGGCCACAGTGTGCTCTTTCCTGTGCATTCCTTATGCAATTGTGGTTTTCCTGATTAAGGGATTTGTGGCTTTCACAGGTAGGGTTTGCTTATCTGACTTGATAGCTCTTATTTTCTTCATATTTCCAGTCAGCTTGACCGTGTCTATACATATATGTATAGACAAGGTTTCTCTGTACTCCTGGATGTCCTGGAATTCTCTCTATTCATCAGGATGATCTCAAATTAGAGCTATTTGGCCATCATCTGGCTTATTTATATATTCTTAGATTAATTTTATTTGTATGGATGTTTTGCCTTCATATATGTCTGTCCAGCATGTGCGTAGTGGCTCATGTAGGCAGGTGGCAGTGGTGTTTGTCTTTAATCCCAGGACTTGGATGGTAGAGGCAGGTGGATCTTTGTGAGGTTGAGGCCAGCATGATCTACAGAGTGAGTTCTAGGACAGCCAGGGCTATACCTGTCTCAAAAACAAAGAAAGAAACAAAAGATAAAGGCTCATGCTGGCCTCAGCTTTTTATTTTCTATTACCAGAGATGACCTTAAACATTCAATCCTCCTGACTCCACTACTCAATGTGGAATTCAGAGACATGCTCCCACTATAAAGTGCTGATGTCAGATCTAGTGAACATAATTATGGAGTCTGGGCAAGCACTATGAACTAAACTCCATCCCCAGACCTGTTTTTTGTAGGGTTTTGTTTGTTTGTTTTATCTTTTGTTGCAGTGTATAACCCATGTTAGCCTAGAGCTTCCATGGACACCAGGCTAGACTTGGACATGTAGCGGTCCTGCTTCTGCTTCTGAGTGCTGAGTTACAGGCACTCATTCAGTTTCCCAAGACATGTTTTTTCTGTGTATGTTGGCAGTCCTGCAAGACCAGGTTGGTCTCAAACATACAGAGATCCACCTCCCTCTTCCTCCCAAGTGCCCAGATTAAAGGTTTGCACCACTACAACCAGCTTAATAGTATATTTTATTTATTTATTTTCTTTTTTCTTTTTTTTTTTTTTTTTGAAACAGGGTTTCTATATGTAGCCCTGGCTGTCCTAGAACTCACTTGGTAGACCAGGCTGGCATCAAACTCAGCAGTCCACCTGTTTCTGCCTTAAAAGTGTTGGGATTAAATATACAAACAACACCATGCCTAGCAGTAATATGTTTTAATGAGCCCTTGAGGGGATTATCCAAGTCGTGGCAGAAATGAAACAAATTTCTTCTTCCCAGCTTAAACTGCCAACCACTGCGAAAAGCTTTCTCTCGCGGCCTGAGACTCTGATGGCCACTCTCCACACAGCACTGCCTTCAGATCCAGTCTTATTCCCAGCCTCCCAAGTCCTCAAGAGCCCTAAGAGACAGAAAAGAATTAAAATCCAGGCTTAGTAATTTGGAAGTGGCATTGCACAGACTTCACACAAGTGAGGAACAGCAGGACTCCATTCTTAACTGTGGAGTCAGTTTACTTCTTGGCACAGTGCCCAAAAGTAGGTGTTTTCTCCCTTGACTCCAGTCCAGGGAATAAATCAGTTTATATTCAAAAGGTCTTCCCTATTCTAGAATCTTCACCAGGGTTACCTATAGGAGATGGGTGCACTGCTTCCTTAGCGCTGTATCTATAACCAAGTCAGGCGATAGAAAGCAGCCTGTAAGGAATTTACCATGTGTAGGACCTGGAAGAAATTTGGCTCAGTTTCTTGAATGATCTTTGGGTAAATACCTAGCGCTATTTTCTAAAAGTATCCTATTGCCTTTCCTGGTTGAGGTGTAGATAGCTAGTCCGTGGTTTGGATTTCCAGGTGAGGTGGTATCGGTTGTGATATGTATTCTATCTGCATTCCAGCTTCCTTGTTCTCAGGTTGGCAGCGAGTCCCCCTAGCCAGCAGAGGGCATATGGTACTGCTGCTGCTTGCTGAGCCCTCGAAGGTAATGTGCGGGTCTCGGACCAAGGGGACTGGTGGGATTGAGATGGCGGCTGCCAGGCGGCTTATGGCGCTGGCTGCTGGTGTCTCTTCGCGCCTCCGGTCTCTGGATATCCGAGCTGCTGGGCCACAAGGATCCTCGCGCGGCTTCTCATCAAGCTTTGTCAGCCCCGATGGCATTCGGGAAGCTGCCATGGTCAAATCAGAGGTGGCTCCTAGGGAGCCTGGGGAAGGTGACTGAGCATGGTGAGTGGTGAGGATAGTGACGCTGAGATTTTGCTGCGATGTCCTTGACTAGGAAAGGCAATCGAGGGGTGCAAGGACAGGGCCGGCCTCTCAGGTCAAGGCTTTATTCTTGAAAGTAGTTTAAACTTTTTACACATGTGAGTCTCTGTTTTGCCTGTTAGAAAGCCTGGTATGTCTTAGGTCTACCTAGAACCCAGCATGTCTGCATGTAGATGGATCAGGGGGAATCTCTTGAATATCCTACTTCTGCCAGGTTGAGTGACATTGAGGGTTAGCTCTGACATCACAGTTGGACTTAGCCCCAAATACACTTGGAATTTCAGAAAGTCAAATAGAGACACAATGTCTTCTTTGGTAGCTGGTAGTTTTATTGTTCATGACTAGTGCAGGGAATACAATTGCTAAGAATGTCATGGCCATTAAGATAGGTGGAGTGAGGCAGCTGACTTGAAAATCTGGGGGTGTGATGTCCGTGCATATCTGTACTTACAGTACTTAAAGTAGGGCTGCGAGATGGGTTCAACTCTCCTTGAGTCTGCTTAAGTACTGTTTGATTCTTACATGATTTATAACACTGCCTTTAGGAGAGTGGTCCAGGCAGGACCCTCCTATTGTGCTAGTTGACACAGAAGTCTACCCCAGGTAAATATCCCAAACTAGATAACTATGTTATATCAGAAGTTTTGGAAGGATGTTTTCAAAATACATAACTGGTGAGATGGCTCAGCTGGTAAAAGCGCTTATGTCCAAGTCTGGTAGATAAAGCCAAGTTCCAGACCTTGATCACAGTGGAGGGAGAGAACAGGTTTGCCAGGCTATCCTCTGACCAGGCTATCCTCTGACCTCACATACATGTGTACACACAGTAATAAGATTTTTTTGACACGGGGTCTCACTCTATACTTCTGGCTGGCCCGAAATTCACAGAGATCTGCCTGTCTTTGTCTCCCAAGTGATGGGTTTAAAAGTTTTCAACACCTGCCCAGCAATAAATAAATTTTTAAAAGGGCATAAGAATTAAATACAGATCCTACCTGAACATTGCTGGCATTCTCGGGTACCCATTGACAAATACTCTATCCACTGCTATGTGAAAACTTCCCAAATGATTATGATGGACCAAGTACATGATACTCTATGGATCAGTTCCACTGTGGAGTGCTATAAGTTGAATGTAATGCCAGACACTGAAGGTGGCAATGAGAAGACCTCTGAAGCCTTCTCCTCTGAAGATTTATCACTCTGCGTGTGAATGGGCACTTCATTTTGTTTTGAGCTGGGCCATGTTGCCTCCTTGTGGTCCACCTAAGCCCCGTGTCTGGCAGGAGCTGCTGCTAGACGAAATATCTCAGGCATTTTTGTTTGGAGGTTGATGAGAGAATGAGTGAAAGGAAAGAGATGGCCTCCTGGTATCTAATGCTCCTGTCCCTTATGTCAGGGAGATAGGAGGGTTGGCTCATGCCTTGCCTTGGCTGTGAGCCCTTCCTATGAGCTTTAGAGGGGATTTGTGCAGAGTGCTGAGGTTAGTTGAGAATGGAGGCATGAACTTCAGAATCTGGATCTCATCCTGATCTGCAAGGGGCCTGTCCTTCTAAGTGTGTGAACTGCTTTAGGAGGGTCTTGATCTCTCCTGTGTATAGGTGGTAGATAATTTTAGTGTTTGTTTTTGTTTGTTTGTTTGTTTTTGGTTTTTTTTTTGGTTTGGTTGTTTGGTTGGTTGGATTTATTGTTGCTACTGCTTTTGAGATATGGTTTTTCTGTATAGCCTTGGCTGTCCTGGAACTCACTCTATAGACTAGGCTGGCCTTGAACAGCGATTTGCCTGCCTCTGCCATCTGAATGCTGGGTAAAATGTGTTCTTCACCACGACCCTGAATTTTGTTTTATTTTGTTTTGTTTTGTTTTGTTTTGTTTTGTTTTGTTTTGTTTTGTTTTGTTTTGTTTCTGAGTACCTTCTTTTAGACATCAGACTCACAGAGTTTATTGACCCTCCAGCCCTTTCTAAGGACTCCTAACTCCATTGAGTGCTTGAGCCAACATCTTCAGTCAAGAGTACCTTTGATACACACATGCACACACACACACACACACACACACACACACACACACACGCACGCACGCACGCATGCACGCACACACACCTAAACCTACCTATCTACTTTATGGAGTTTCAAAAGAAAAATAATTGTAATGATTTCATTCTTATTTTCTTAGCTTCAGGGGACCTATTAAAAGAGTTTCTATAGCCTAAAAACCTTCTCAACAGCATGATCAGAAAAGCCCTTGGCATCTCACATGCAAAAGACAAGATAGTCTATGAGCACAGGAATGGACTGAAGAAAAAGGTAACTCTATTGATGGCTAAGTGAAACACTGGTTTGACTCAGAGGAGACTGGCTACTATTTCCTTTCAGTTTTATTCAAAGAGGCCAAAAAATTCTGTTTTGTGTTTGTTTGTTTGCTTGTTTGTTTGTTTTGTTTTGTTCTTCTAAACAGGATTTCTTTATCCATGGGTGTCCTGAAATTCATTTTGGAGATCAGCCTGGTCTTGAACTCAGATCTTCTTGCCTCTGCCTCCCAAATGCTGAAATCAAAGGCATGTGGCACTGATTGTTTTCTTTTTGTCAAGATATGGTTTTATGTAGACTAGGTTGGCTTAGAACTTACTCCATAACAGGATCTGGCCTTAGATTGCTGGTTATCCTGTCTCTACTTCCCAGATCCTGAAGGTATTCTATACACATGAAACATGACTTATAGATGTGTGCCCCTGTGAACTCAGAAGAGAACCTCATAATACAATTCAATTTGAGGAATCACCAGGACTCCATGCGCTTTGTTCAGGGAGAGCACACAGCAGGTGGGGTAAGGAGTACTCATCTTGTCAAAGAGGCCCTTGCAGCACTTCATGGTTTTGGTCTCTTGTGTAACAAGTGATGCAGGAGAGAAGTGATGGTGATGACTCCTGTTCCAAGTGTTGCCCAGCCTAACCTCACAGGATTGTTCTGAGGGAAGGTTTTATATTTTTTCTGTTTATTCATTTGCTTGTTTGAGACAAGGTCTCACTGTGTAGCTTGGCTGACTGAGAACTACACATGTAGACCAAGCTATCCTTGAACACACAAAGAGTCACTTGCCTGTGCTTTTTGAGTGCTTAAACTAAAGGTGTATCTCACATCTGGCCTGGTTGACTGGCTAACATATCCCATGATTCACCTGTCTGCCTCCCCAGCCCTGGAATTATAAGTGTGCACCACTACTACCTGGAGTTTTACATCAGAGTTGGGGATTTAATTCAGGTCTTCCATATTTATTTGGCAAGCTCTTTATGGACAGAGCTATCTGATTCCCCAGCCTATGTCTTATTGTAAAGTAAAAAAAAAATGAAATAAAATTTAAAAAGCCTCAACTTTTTTTTTTATCAGATGTGGTCTCATTGTACCCTGACTTGTGTGAAATCGACTATTTTAGAGCAGGCTACGTGCATGCCCAAGTGCTAAGACTTGAATCCTGAGTGTTAGGATTGAGGGTGTATGCCCCACCACTGGTACGAGAGAAAAAATTTGAAAGGTATTTATTTTGTGTGTATTGCTGGCATACACGTATAACACACTTGTGCCTGGTGTTCATGAAGTTCAGTTAAGGGTAAAGGGATTAAAGATATGTGGCAACCTAGATGTTGAATTCATCTGATTATTACACTTTGTATTTAAGAAAAGAAGGGTAATTTCTCTAACTTCTCATTTCTTGAGATTGTTTTGCTTTTGGGAGTTGTTGCATTTTATGAGTTTTAGAACTTTTGTTATTTTTTGTGTTTTATTTGTGTGTGTGTGTGTGTGTGTGTGTGTGTGTGTGTGTGTGTGTGTGTTTGGTAGGGATTTCATTGAGTGTGTTTTTATTCTGTATTTATTATTTTCAATGTCCATGTATTCTATCTCCTTTGGATAAACATCTTAACCCAAGTATATTATTTATTTTTGTTACTGTTAAAATTTATATTTCTTCTTGTTTTCTTTTTTCTGTATGTTTTACTGTGCTGAAGACTGAACCCAGGGCACATGGAAGGCAAACTTTCCACCCACCATTGACTACTTTTTTGTAGCTCTTCCTTTTTTTTTAAGATTTTTAACTTGTTTTGTGTGTTTATATGGGTATTTACCTTTGTGTGTATATATGTGTGGTACTTATGGAGGCCAGCAGAGGGTAACACATCCCTTGAGACTGGAGTCATACACATGTTTGTGGCACTCCATGTGGGTGCTGGGAAAAAAATTCTGATCCTCTAGAAGAGTTTCTAGTGCTTTTAACCACTGAGCTGCTGCTCCTTCACCTTATACATGTAAGCATATGTGTATGTGTATGTGTATGTGAATCAGTGTGTTCATGTGAATATAGTACCTAAGAAACAAGCTTCAGATCTTAAGCTGACCAGCCCCAGACTTTCCTGAAAGTGCTAATCAGATGAGGGTTAGGAAGACAGGTAGTGGCACTGTATGAACCCCATCTTCTACTACAGAAATTGAAAATAAGTTCAGAACTAGGGTCATATAGGGTCACTGGGTGAAGGACATAAAGCAGAGGGACAAAAAGGAAGTCACAGTGCATACAGAACTATGTCTGGTTGTGCTGAGTCTTGTCTGGCTCTTTGATGCTGTAGATCATGGTTAAGTCCATCTCTGGGCTCCTTGAAGTGCTTAAATCACCTAACAATCTCTTTGCATTCCCTGCCTTTTGTAACTTCCTACTTATCTTCCATGTAAAACCCCATGCAGTTCTATATTGTAGGCACTGTTACCAAGCTAGCTATACTCACTCTACTCTGGCCCTGTCTCATGACCTTTGTCACCAAAGGGCACCACAAAGCTGAGGCTGAGAATAAGGCAGCAGCCCTGGCTTGCAAGAAACTTAAAGTAAGTCCTTTTGCCTATGACAGATTGGTCTACTATTCTAGGTAGTAAAACTCACCAGGCCTTGGACTGTTTGTACCCAGGTAGGAAAAGAGCTGGTGGCCCATCATTGCTCATAGTTATCAACTCTGTTCCGATGTCTGATTTCTCAGTCTCTGCACAGTGACAGTGCCAGGGATCTTAGCCTTAACACTTAGTCAGAGCCTAGGTGCCCAGAGAGATTCTGTTCACTATGGTGGATAAGAAGATAACCTGATGTGCAGCTAGAATGAAAACTGAGGAAGAGACAGTAAGGTAATGGCAGTGTGTCATTCATCTGGAAAGTTGTGTGCCCCTCCACCCCTTTTTAAAACATTTTTTTATTGTGTACACCATGGCATACATGTGGAGGTCAGAGGAAATATGCAGGAGTAAGGTCTCTCCTTTTACCATATGGATTACAGTGATCAACTCAGGCCATCAGACTGAGTTGCAAACATGCCCTCCTCAAGACAGGATCTGGTGTATGCCAGGCTACCATACACAGTGTAGAATAATCTTGATTTCTGGTCTTTCTGCATCCACCTCCCAGGTGCCTATGCCATCTTGCAGTGCTGGGGACCAAACCCAGAACTTCACATGCTAGGCAGCTGACTGACTAACCTACATACCCAGCCTGCCCTTTACTGGCTTCCATTTGCAACAGGGCTGTACTACAGCTCAGCTTGGCCTAATATTTGCTATGTAGCTCAGGTTGGCTTCCAACTCACAGTCTTGTCTCAGCATCCCAAATTGTCAGTGAATACCAGTAAACCTTCCAAACGTATTTTTCTTCCTAGTATTGGGGATTGAATATATGGTATTCCTCATGCTTGGTGGCCACTATACCACTGTGCTCTGTCTAACAATTCCCTTGAAGTACCTTTGGCATTAGCTAATGCCACAGATTTGGAATTAACATTGTGCCTGATTAACAAGAGGAGTGAGTTCATCTGATGCATGGTGATGAAGGTTCAGTTTCAGTTTCAGTTTGCAGAATGTGAAATGAGCCTGCTTTACTGAGTGGTTTGGTGTAGCTTTATGAATTTGGTTTTGGGAACCATGTCTTACATCCCTCTGATGGTGAAAGGTACAGCTGTCACTTTGGAGACTCTGAGGAGTCCATGACTTGGTGGTACTTTATACTGTTATCCTAATACTTGGGAGGCAAAGCAGGAAGATCATCATAAGATCAAAACTGGCCTGGACTACATAACAAAGCTGTATTTTAAAAAAGTAGAAACAAAAAACTAGTGGTGTGGTGACAGTGGTGGTGCATGCCTTCAATCTCAGCACTCAGAGTTTATCCCAGCACTTGGGAGGCAGAGGCAGGTGGATCTCTTGAGTTTCAGGCTATCCTGGTCTTCAGAATAAGTTTCTAGGATACCTAGAGCTACACATAGAAACTGTCTCTAGCGGGGGGGGGGGGGGAGGCAAGAACAAAAGACAAAACGAATCCAGAAAAAAAAGTTGCAAACAGGAGGTGAAGTCAGAGAATAGATGCACTGAGCTGGGTCTCACTGCAGGAGATTTAGGAGTCCAAAATTTCAGTTCATATGCACACGTCCCACTCACAGCATGGGGGAAGCTGTCTAGGAAGGGGCATAGTGCTGGGCAGCTGGGTGACCAGCTGACACATACAGACAGCAAAGTGGTAGCTGTCAGGCACCATAATGGGACAAACTAATAATTAGCAGGTGATCATCCTGAAATGGCTTGCCTTGGATTATTATATAATCTGTGACAAGTGAGCCCTTATTCAGCAAGGCTGTAAGAAACTTATTTTAGGAAAGATTCCTGCTATTAATATGCTTTTCCTATTATTATTATTATTATTATTATTATTATTATTAAACATATGTAACAATCACTAAGCAATAGCACTTTGCAGCAGATATCTCTCCAAAGATCCACAAAGATGTACTGTCTAGTAGTGATGCTATATAGACGAATTGATGACTTCTTAAGTCTTAATGATGATCCAATAAGAATTCCTGAAATTATATCAATGATTATTAAGCTCTTTTATAGTGGGACTACTGTTAGGTCCCTTTGTGATAGTCAAAACTGCAATGGGAACTCTGCCAGTCTCCCAAGTGTCATCAGTTTATTGCTCTTATATAGTAACCAGACTTTCTCCTACTCAGAGCACATTCCAAGATGTTGTAAAACAATTAACTAAAAGTCACTAATAGGGAATTAATGATTTATTATAGGTGCTGGGACAGAAGATAAAATATTGCCTGGGTTTATCTATACAAAACTTCACTAATTTCTTAGTTATAGTTTTAAACCTTCAGTGATCCTGTCGAGCTAGACAGGTGGTGGATGCTTAGCCAGATAATTACTTCTAATGGATATGTATGTAAACATTCTCTATTGTAAACTTCTATTTCAATTTATGATTTGATTTTTGGTGTGAACTTGTGATGCACTTTGTAACATGTGACCATGTACTCTGAAAGATGCATAAGTACTGAAGACAAAGACAAAGATAGTAGTAGTAGTAGTCGTTCATCCCTTCCTTTCCTTTTCCCCTGCCTAGAATTCTTTCCCTAGAACTTTTCCCTTATTAGAATTTCTTCCTTTTCCCCACTCAGGACCTTTCCACTGTTCCCCTTAGATAGCTTTCATAGGAAATTTTTTATACTTAGTAGTAAACTCTGTAATAACTTCTCTAAGTGTTTTTTCTTCCTGCAACCTCAGGCTAGCAGGAATAAGTTAGGGTCTAGCAGTTCCTGCTGAGAGAGTACAAAGGCTATTTACTTAATCCCTTGCTGTTTTGGGGCAGAGGTGTAAAGTGTCAGAAAGTGCAGTTTCTGGCCAGAGGATCACAGAAAGCAGGTCAGCTACAGAAGCATAGTAAGTAAACTTTTCTAGCATAGATAAGTAAACTTTTATAATACAACAACCCTAAGTATCTTGTAAGACCAAGTCTTACCCCCCACCAATGCTCTTCCCCCTCTGCTGCCTCAAGAAGAACTGACAAGAAGAAGAAGAAGAAGAAGAAGAAGAAGAAGAAGAAGAAGAAGAAGAAGAAGAAGAAGAAGAAGAGAAGGAGGAGGAGGAGGAAGAGGAGAAGGAGGAGGAGGAATAACTATTCCCACCACAACAGGGCTGGCCAATGGCAGGTAGCATTAGGGCCTTTGGTGGTCTAAGCACTAATCTTTAGTTATAGCACAGGTAGAAGAAGTGGGAAGACATCCTTCAGGAGGGAGCATGGACTGAGCAGAGACATTGCACATGAGAGAAACAAAGGTAAGAAAATCTGATGGGCTAACATTTGCTTAAAGGTCATAATTCATCTCACAAGGTGATTTTAAGCATGTAGTGAAGAAAGCAAGCATTTTTCTTTAAAGGGACTATTTTATCATGTTCAGACATTTACAGGGCATTCCATGTGTGTATGATGAGGTCACAGATGGTACTGTCCAGAAAGATACCAGCAGGACCTGCTACCAGGATTTGGATGGGGAAGCCATGGTGAGTCTACACAGGGAGAGTTTGTGGAGTAGGATCTTCAAGGGCCTGCCTCACTTTCTCAGGTGTTGTGTTGGGAATTTATATCGATGAGATTGGTCTGGGTTACCTGAAGGCTGTGGGCACACCACAAGAGGCTGTTCTTGAACCACACTGCCTGGGCAACATTTAGTTGTTAAAAAAAAAATTATTAACCTAAGATAGAGTTATACTGTATACTATACATGCTAGCCTGGAATTTGAGAAAGCTTCTTACTTCTACCTCCTGAATGCTGAGATTTTAGACAGCAGTACCATGCCTGAGTAAAGTTTAGTTCCTAAATTAATTTTAACTAGTTGGCTTTTTTATAACTCTGTAGAAAATGACTATCTTAGTATCTCCTCACTAAAACCAATATCTAGAAGACAGATTGCTTACCATATCCCTCAGGTTCTAAGCCTGTCTGGTCTAGGTACATAGACTGAGCTATAACATGTCCTTCTACAGAGCCTAGGCCTTGTGGACAGGAACAATGAGACACTTACCCATGCCATGTACAACCTGGCCTCTTTGCAAGAGTTGCATGAGACCCAGCACTGGCCATGTACTCCAGGTGCCTGAGCCAATTCGTTGTACAATAGAGGCCTTCCTGTGTCGTGTAAGCATCTTGTCTTCCATCCCACTGTCTCCCTTTCCAGACTGAAGGCTGTTTCTGCCTACAACAGGCATAGGAAGTCCTCTTTTCCCACTGAGCAGGGAGCCTTATTCCCCTGGCCCTAAGTCCCCTTAGTCATGCCTATGAGGTGTCAGGGCAACCACAGCCCAAGTTCTCTGCTCTGTGGGTTGGGCCCCAACTATGTGACTCAGGTGAAGCCTTTGAAGGTCTGACTGCATG
The DNA here is from genome assembly GCA_030674055.1 of Rhabdomys pumilio. Classification (NCBI taxonomy): domain Eukaryota; kingdom Metazoa; phylum Chordata; class Mammalia; order Rodentia; family Muridae; genus Rhabdomys; species Rhabdomys pumilio. The sequence continues at coordinate 73,882,008 of JANHMN010000013.1, read as the reverse complement.
AAGGAAGGCAGGTGCTCTGTTATTTTACTGCTTCTTTGTCTTCTAGTACCCAGTGGACAGTTCATGTATTTCCCCAGAATTCCAGTTGCAGAGTGATGACATCTTGCCCTTAGGCAAGGACCCAGGGCCCTCCCTATCACAGGCAAGCCGTACATACTCCTGTAGGAATCAGAGGAGGTGCGCCTGAGCCAGAGCCTGCTATAGCTGTGGTAGAGGAGAGGGCCAATCTGGCAGGAGCCCCACCCCCAGCAACTTGTGGGCCCTCATCGGGACACTATCCTCAGTGCCACTGAACAACACCCAGTAATAGACATCTCTGCAGACACAGGCTGTGGGAAGACTACACGTATACCTCAGCTGCTATTGGAGCGCTATGTGGCTGAGGGTCGAGGTACCCACTGCATTGTGATCATCACACAACCTCGCAAGATCTCAGCTGTGCCTGTGGCGTAGCGGGCCAGCCATGAACTGGGCCCCTCTTTGCTCTGGAATGTGGGTTTCCAGGTATGCTTGGAGAGCAAGCCTCAAGTCCAAGATGGGGCGCTGCTCTTCTGCACCGTGGGTATCCTGCTTCGGAAGTTACACAGTAACCCCATACTGGAGGGTAAGTCATATCATTGTAGATGAGGTCCGTGAGTGGGATGTGAACACAGACTTCATACTGATTATGCTCAAGGGTCTGCAGCGGCTCAACACAGCCCTGCGGCTAGTGCTCCTGAGTGCTGCAGGAGATAATGAGCAATTTTCCCCAATACTTTGGGGACTGCCCTGTTATCAAGGTACCTGGCTTCATGTATCCCGTCAAGGAACACTACCTAGAGGACATCTTGGCTAAACTGGGTAAACACCAATGCCCACACTGGCATTGGCACCATGAGGTGAGGGATACCCCTGTACCCCAGGGTCTGGAGCTTTCCTTTGACTGCCCTCCTCTGTAACTTTATGATAGATCATTATTTTCTTCCCAAGACTATCTCCTTGATAAAAACTGGGGAATAACCATGCTTTATGTGGGACAAGTATGTGTGGGCTAGAGTTTACATACTGAGTCCCTGCTCACCCTCACTGTGTTCCTGTATGTGACCCCCTACCTCATGACTATGAGTGGCCTTTCTTCCCCCACTCCAGTCTGAAGATGAGTGTGCACTTGATTTGGACCTTGTGACTGATCTGGTTCTGCACATCAATGTCCATGGGGAGCCAGGTGGGTGCTTCTCCCCAGTTTTCAGCTACACCCTTTCCCTATTAGCTTGACCTACCAGCTCATGGCTGCAGACTCCCTTTACAGGTGGGATCCTGTGCTTTCTGTCTGGCTGGAAAGAAATCAAAGGAGTGCAAAAGCTCCAGGGGGCCCTGGGTCTGCCTGAAAGCAAGTACCTCATCTTACCAGATGAGCTTCTGCACAGTAATGAGACTTGCTCTCTGTAGTAGGAAGTGACCCAGCCTATACTTGTTTCTCACTTTGATCATTTGGACTTCAGTTGTATCAGGGCCAGTGTTGGGTGAGGGATCCAAATTCTTGCCTTGCCCTCAATATGGAATTCTTCTGGCTGAGCAGTGTGTAAAGCCCCTTTACATCTATCCACCAATGCACTTGAATATCCCCATGATGGACCAGAAGACCATATTCCCACAGCCTCTACTTGGGGTGTGCTGTCAGAAGCCATAATGGGACAAGCTAATAATTAGCAGATGATCATCCTGAAATGGCTTGCCTCGGATTATTATATAATCTGGAACGAGTGTGCCCTATTATCAAGGCTGTGGCGGACCTATTTTAGGAAAGGTTCCTGCTATTAATATGCTTTTCCTACTACTACTACTACTACTACTACTACTATTATTATTATTATTATTATTACTATTATTAAACATATGTAGCAATCACTAAGCAATAGCACACCCCTTTGGAGCAGATCTCTGCAGATCCACGAAGATGTACCATCTTATAGTGATACTATGTAGACAAATAGATGACTTCTTAAGTCTTAATGATGATCCAATAAGAATTCCTAAAATTATGTCAATGATTATTAAGTTCTTTTATAACAAGACTGCTATTAGGGCCCTCATGCAGAGTCAAAACTGCAATGAGAACTCTGCCTATCATCAGTTTATTGCTCTTATATAGTAACCAGACTTTCTCCTACACAGAGCAAATTCCAAGATGTTGTAAAACAATTAACTAAAAGTCATTAAAAGGGAATTCACAATTTATTATAGGTACCAGGACAGAAGATAAAATATTGCCTGGGTTTATCTATACAAAACTTCACTAATTTCTTAAGTTACAGTTTCAAACTTTCAGCAAACCTGTGCAGCTAGACAGGTGATGAATGTCTAGTTAGATAATTACTCCCAATGGATATGCATGTAAACATTCTCTGTTGTTAACTTCTATTTCAATTTATGATTTGAATTTTTGTGTGAACTTGCGATGAACTTTGTGACATGTGACCATGTACTCTGAAAGATGTATAAGTTCTGAGGACAAAGAGATGAGAGTTAGTTAGAATAGTTAGTTAGATAATTAGAAGAGTTAGAATAGTTTAATATAGAATGGAGTTAGAATAGAGAGTTAGAACAGAAGATAGACTAGAGATAGAATAGAGTTTTTCCCTTTTGCCAAATAGAATAGAAGTTTTCCTTTTTCCCCCGCTTAGGACTTTTCTGCTTTTCCCCCTAGATAGCTTTCATAGGATACTTTTTACACTTAGTAGTAAACTCTATATAATAACTTTTTAAGTGTCTTTTCTTCCTGCAAACTCAGACTAGCAGACATAAGTTAGAGCCCAGCAGTTCCTGCTGAGAGTGCAAAAGCTGTTTGCCTTTATCCTCTGCTATTAGGCTACAGGTGTTAATCACCCTAGCCTGCAGTCTCTTGCCCTCAGAAGAAGTTTTTAGAATAGTACAGGGCTATTTTTTTAACCCTTTATTGATTTTAGGGCTGAGATGCAAGTGCTAGAAATGGCAGTTTCTGGCCACAGGATCGCAGATGGCAGGTCAGCTACAGTAGCAAAGTAAGTGAACTTTTCTAGCATAGATAAGTAAACTTTTATTACAGCAACCCTAAAAATCTTGTAAGGTCCAAGGCCTTACCCCGAATCTTGTAAGACCTAAGTCTTACCCCTGCCGACGCATCTTCCACTCTATCTCCCCCAGAGGCTGCCTCAAGAAGAACTAGATGAGAAGAAAGAATCTGCTTTTCTCCTCTTACTCACACCAGGGCTGGCCATCAGCAGTACACAAGATTGTATTGGCCACCAACATTACTGAAATCTCCATCACAGTTAATGACATTGTGTACATCATGGACAGCAGTCTGCACAAGGAGGAATGCTATGACCTGAGGACCTAGGTGGCACCTCTCTCTTGGGCCCAACTAACTCACTGGGTAATGATTCCAGTTCTGAGGTAGCCTCTAGTCTCAATCTACTGTAGACATTCATTTTGTGTGAGGGCAACACGTATGGGAAATGTTCTTGTTGAGAGGTGATGAGGGTGACTGGAGATGTGAGTAGACAAGGCCTGTAGAACATGTTGGTTTTCTGCCTTACCCCAGGTGTCCTGCCTGGAGACTGTGTGGATGTTGAGAGCAAATAGGATTCAGCACCAAGGCAAGGCAGGCTGCTGCCAGTCAGATTTTGCCTACCACTTGTTCCCTGGAGAAAATGATCTTTTTCCAAGTGCCAGAGATCCTGTGCACACCTCTTGAGAACCTGGTGTTGCAAGCCAAAATTCACATGCCTGAAAAGACAATGCACCAGAGGCAGGGCTAAGAAAGTGCAGGCTCCTGGACAAAGCAGGTAGGACACAGGCTCGTGAGAGCATGGTTCTTTCTGCTCTAGACAGTGGAGTTCCTCTCTAAGGCTGTGGACAGTCCAAATATAAAGGCAGTGGATGAGGTTGTGACACTGCTCCAGGAGATCAGTAAATGGAGGCTAGGAATGATTGGGCTGTGGAGTAGCTTGTGGGAGGGACTGACAGCTGAACCACCTTAGGGTAACATCTGGCCCACATCTCTATTGACCCCTGACTGGCCAAGGTCATAGTACTGGCTGTCACCTTCTGTTGCCTGTACTCACTGCTGATGGTTGTTTCTGCCTTACCCAGGACCCCTTCAGCAGCAGTTTGCAGAACCATGCAGAGGTAGACAAGGTTAGTCCTAGTGCTTCCTATAGCTTCTTCCTATAGCCCTCTTGCTGTCTATTCACACCTCACCCATTGTCTTGAGATAGACTCTAGTCCATCTGACCCTTGCACACCCTTGACTGTTGTCTTTTCTCCAAAGTGAAGGCATGATAGCACTTTGCTGCCTAGGGAGGCCACACAGTTATGGAGCCAATGGCTGACATATTTCATGGCCATCAAGTCTAGTGGAAGCATTTTGGTTCAAGATTCCTCCCAGGTGCACACGCCAGCTGTGTTGTTCCTAACAGATGGGGATGTGCACATCTGAGGTGGGTACCCCTCCCACTATAACCTTTGGAGTGATGGAAACATGTAGAAAATGAGTGTGTTATCAAGAAAACCTTTTTTTTCTGGAATGTTCCATGATTTAGTGCATCAGGAGCTATAAATGAAAGAATCTGGAGCCAATAAATAAGGAAATCTTTTACACTTAGAACAAAGGAAAGGTTCCAAACATCATCACATCCCCTTCCTGGGTCCACAGGTATGGTGGTCCCTTTGTTCAGGACCTAGTTGAAGGCCATTTCATCCCATCTTTGGAGTTCCTGAAGTCTCCTGGAGTTTGGAGCTGACCGTGGTGCTGACAGCTGTCTGAGAACAATTACAGAGAGCTGGCGCATGTTTCTGTTTGCTAACAGTTTCTAAGTGCCTTGTGCATGGATTAGGTCATTTCATTCTTCTCTCAGCTCTCATCATTCTCAGTGATTGATAGGCAAAGGAGAGTTAAGAGAGGCTAACAAACTCAGTTTATGAGTCCTCAGTCAGTCCCTACCCCAAAACATTTGATCAAAACTGTTCTAAACAGAGGCATACTAAGCTTTAGAATTTTCAATTATCTGACACATCCTAATATGGCAAGCTAGTGCTTGTCATCTCAAATAGCCAGGATGGTCACTCTGAACTGAGCAGAATGAACTCAGGTTGATTAGGACTGAAGATGTGGATCTGTTGGTAAACTGTTTGTTTAACATACATGTAGCTCTGCTTTTGGTTCCCTGCATTGTGTAAAAACAGGAAGGATAATACATTCTTGTCATTCCATCACTTATGATCTCAGTGTCATTCTTGGAGACATTACCCTGAAGATCAAGTTGAAGACCAGATGTGATAGATGAGACCCTGTCTCGGGGGGTGGGGGGGTAAGCCGCCATTGAAAGCCCAAGAGTCATTCAGTGTCTACTTCCCTGACAGACTCTTGGCCTTGTAAAGAGAATTTCACTGTGTTCCCACAACTTAGCAGTATTTTATACTTAGACGCTACATAGCAGATATCTGTTAAATCCAGTAAATTCTATGTGATCAATGCATTTTCTTTATTATTCATGTATGGGTTAGTTCAGCACTAACAGAAGCACTGACCAGTGTATACTGCACATTTTCAAGCCCAGTTATCAGTGTACATGTGTTCAAAATGCATACTTTTGCTTATTTTCAAGACAGAGTCTCATTATGGGACTCAGGAACTCACTTTGTAGATCAGGCTGGCCTTGAACCACAGAGATCCCTCTGCCTCTGTCTCTGAAGGCTAGGATTAAAGGCACACAGCATCATGCCTGATATATATCTTCATCTCTTACAAATGCAGCTCTAAAGATCAAATGAAAGAGAACTAGTGACTTGAACTGTCCAAAGTCCCGAATGTGTGTAAGACTGGATTTTTGTTCTAAGTTAGGCTTAGGATCTTCTGAATATTTTAGATTTGAGGTGATGCATTCTGCCCACATTAGAATAACAAGGTGTACAGGCATTTCATGGTAACACAGCATGCAGCAGTGGTTAGACTATATTCCAATAAAATTTCCTGCTTCAGAGCAATGTATTATTGCCGAGTTGTTGTTTGCATTATCATATTACATGTGAAAGATTCCCATGTGTCTGTCATCTTAACTCACTTCCTGTGTGTGTGTGTGTGTGTGTGTGTGTGTGTGTGTGTGTGTGTGTGTGTTGAGGCAGTAGTGCACAGTTGAGCTCCCAGAGGCCCAGACCTGTTTTGACAGCTTTCCTCAGTCCATGTATCACCAGGCTCCATCACTACCAATATGTCTCACAAGGCTTTGTGGACATGTGTAGCATGCCTGTGTGACTTGCAAACACCCATACATTCATTAGTCCAATAATAATTGGGTTTCTGTACAACTGGAACCTGGTACTATCAAGCTGTTAGCATTTCCTTTTGGACACCAGTACTAGGCACAAAAATTATAGTCTAACTATCTTCCTGTTTATTGATAAACAAAGTGGCCAACCCAGCAATGGAGCCTGATTAGCAGTTTGTAACCTGTCTGAAAGGATAAACAGAGCCCTACTGTTTTCTGTGTTTGACAGCAGTTTGCATCTTTAAAAAGGTTTGACAGCCCTGAGATTCATGTTCAACTTCCCAGTGCTAGGTTCTCTTTGATGTGTTCCACTTCAGCTTCCTTATTTTATCCTCCTTCTGTCTTGAGCCCAGTCTTTGCCAGCATTTCCCCTTATTCACCTGTCTGAGGGGGGAGGGGAGGGAAAGGCAGAGCAGGAAGGAAATGTCTGTCTAGCTATACCTAGATTTGTCTGTTCCCTGAGGTTATTTCATGCCCACTGCATTTAAAAAGAAGACTAACAGACAGAAGAGAAGCTGTTAATCCCTGCTGTAAGGAGCAGGTCCTTAACAGAGCTGACTCCATATTGTAATAGGAGAGAAAACAAGTCTGGACAAGTCCAGAAAACAAGACACATCTGGTTATCTGTCGTGTACATCAGAAGTAACCCTAATTCAAGCATAAAAAGGAGCCCTTGGCCAGAGCACTTCATCACACTGGTAGCAATGGATACCTAGCATGATCCCATCACACTGGTAGCCATGACTGGCTAGTGTGATCCTCCATTCATGCCTCCTCTGTAGTTGAGAGACCAAGTACTCTGCAGCATGAATCAACAAAGCAGCAGCCGAGCTGCTCTGTACCCGATCATCAAGAAGACAGCTGAGAGAACGAAGCCTCTAACTTCGTGGTCAAACACTCTCCAGACCTGAGCTGTTGGAAGCTGCAGAACACCCTTATCTTAGTGGTCAAGCACCCTCTGGACCTGAGCTGTTGAAAACTACAATCATAAGGACTCAGGTGTATAACTCAGGAATACTAATGTGTTGTGACCCAAGCTACCTCACGTTTGGGGGCCAAAATGTTGGGGACCACTATATCAGTGTTGGAACCTACAGTGCCAAAAGCCTTGGGGGCTAAATTTTTAGAGTCTGCACTGCCCCAAGCTGCTCCAGTCCACGGGTTGGGGTTCAGCAAGAAAGAGAGAGTGAGGATGGGCGCGAAGAATGGAGATCAGACAGAATGTGATTCAATCCTGTTTATTCATCAGTCTCTCTTCCTAGTCCAAGTCCCCCAAGTCTTGAGTTCCTAGTCCCTAGTTCCTAGTCCCTAGTGCCTCCAAGTTTCAAATTTCCAGTTCCAAGTTCTAGTCTCGAGTCTCATCCAAGTACAAATGTCTAATCCACTTGTATTTATTTATTATTTATTTATTATTATAATAGTCTCAAGTACCTACTGCCTAATAATTTCTTCTGTCTGCCTCTCACCTTTTATATGTCTCACTTCTAAGTCACACCTTTAAGTCACACCTTTACATCACACCTTTAAGTCTTGTGTCTAAATCTGATTTCTAAGTCACGCCCTTAAGTCACACACCTTTAAGTCTCACACACCCAAGGGAAAATCCTGGGTATCTAAGACAAGATGTTATCAGAGTGTGCTCAGCTATTGTAGGCTATTGTAAGCAAGTCTCTTGTCAGGGTATATGACTCAAGATGGCTGAAAGCATGATAGCCGCCTTCTGTCAGCTCCCCACAATAATGTATTTACTGCTATGATTATTTCTTCAGTAATTAGCAACTTACTATTTGTGTTTATTGTATTGCTATTGATAGAGGCAATGTATAGGAAATGTGACAATACCTCATTGTTATAATAGCTTTAGCATTGGCGATAATATGTTGTTTGTTGTATATTATTAAAGAACATTTAAATATCAAACCTCTGTCTCTGGTGTACTCTCTCCCCTCTCAGGGAACTGACCATCTCACGGTCAATCCTATATATGATTCCTGAGTGGAGAGGACCTGTTGCTCCTCTCCCCAAGGGGACCCTAAAACCTTATCACAACCTGCTCATGACAGATAACATACTGGGCTCTTGACACCTGCCTTTGGTCCCCTTCCTTCATCATCACCCAAACACCAAAGAAATGCCTCCTCCGTTAGCCTTCTGATTGAGTTTGGTATAGCATTTATTCTGAAATGTATTCTAAGCTAATTAGGTTTTTAAACTAAATGGTAACAGACCAAATAGCTGACTCCCTCCAAATTTCAAATGAAAGAAATGAAGATTATTTTAAGTTGAATTTGCATAATGTATAAGGTCACATAAACATGAGTAAGCAAGCATTAATCTGTTTAAACAAACTTTCCCAGTAATCCTTACCCCATATAAACAACATTTGTTGTGTCTTAGAGATGTTGTATAATTGGACTCCTGGGACCCAGTTACCCCACTGAACAGCTTCCTTTTATAACTTTAAAAGGAATATTATATATTTATTGGAGGCTGTAGCATGTTAAATGTAGTTAGTCATAAATTGTACCTCAGCTATTCCCCTAATGCCAATGGGAATTAAATTAGGTTTTATAGCAGTTATAGAAGTCTATTTGGTAGTTAACATGTAGGATTTTTAAATTCTGGAAAACATAATATTATTATAAAACAGGCAGCTGAATTAACATTACCCAGGAAGAAACTCTTCATAGATTAGCAGGGTTTTTTGGTTTTTTTTAAAAAAAATATTAACAAAGAAAATTAGCAATTCTATGGGGGATATTACATGCTTTTTTCAACAGTAAGAATAATGAATTGAAGATAGGGAGGGAAGATAAATGGCTGAACATGGCCTTACTGACTCCAGTATTCTTACTTGGAGGAGGGAAATGGGGCTAAAATGTAAACTGTGTTACCTGGGACTAGACTACAGTTGGGACCAAGCCATTCAGACTGATGTCTGCACCCCACCAACGAGGCAGAGTTATAATCAGCAGTTATTTTTTTATCATTGATTTTCTGAGTTGATCAATGTAAGCAAAACAGTCACTAGGAACTAATGTCACTAACCGAAAAACTGCAGGAAAAACAGAGAGTCTCTCTGTGAGGCTAGTAATGCGTTTTCATTGGTAAACTTCCTGAATCAGAATTTAAGAAAGGGGAAGGCCCACGATGTAATGTTAAAACTTGGATTCCAAGTTTTCTTCTTTTAACCCTGATTGATTTTGGTGAGTGGGGCACGGGCATGGCATGCAGTGCTCATATAGGTCAAAGATAGTTTGCTCTCTTCTTCCACCTTGTGTGGGATTCAACTCAGGTTGTCATGCCTGACAGCAAAAACTTTTCCCATGTTAACAGCCCCCAGCTTTTCTTTTAAATACTACTCCAAGAAGGTAGGACTCCTCAACCAAATATGTGTGCATAAATATGTGATTTAGCATAGAAATGCACACACTACATACATAATAGGGATATCCTGTGGTGTGTGGGTGGCCTTTATCTTCAGAGAGGACCTGTATTAAGTCCTTAAGTGATTGGCTTTCATATGCTGGTGAGGGTTATTATTAGAAGTTACAGAACTTGCGAGTTTTCATTTGCACCTACATCGTCTTGTCAGATAATCACAGAAGCGTCAATAACTGGTATTATCATTGTGCTAGTTAATTGTACGGGCATCAATCACATATTTGAAAAAAAATCCTTGCATGGACATCAGCCTCACCATGGAGAAAGGTAATTGCATTGGAAGCAGAGGAGGCTGTGTCTTAGTGGTAGTTGATCACACAGGATCAGTCACACAGGTAGTGAGGTAGATAATCCTTTGCATAGTCCAAGGTGGCTAATTAGCAATCACATCATTACCTAGATATTCTGGTGCAGCTACATATGTGTTTGCGTATGTGGGAGAAGTAGCCAAGACTATCCATGGCAAAGCCTTTCTCAACAGAGCACTGGAAACACTCAGCTGAGAGTTTTTGGTTTTGAGGCATTGACTTCAGGAATACTCCTGGAAAGAATATGCATGGATAGAGAAGATTGAGCTCTTACAGTTCTATTGTTGTGAAGAGACAACATGACCACAGCAATTCTTATAAAGAAAACACTTAATTGGGGCTAGCTTCCAGCTCAGAGGTTTAGTTCATTACTCTCATGGCAAGAAGCATGGTGACATGCAGGCAGCCATGATGCTGGAGAAAAGATGAGAGTTACACATCAGGATAAGCAGCCAGCAGGAAGAGAAGGGTGACAGAAACCAGGCTTGAGCATTTGAAACCTCAAAGCTCACATCCAGTGAAAACTTTCCAACAAGGCCATACCTCCAACAAGGCCATACCTCCAACAAAGCCACACCTCCAACAAGGCCACACCTCCAACAACACCTATAAGAAAAATAAGCCATTTTTTTAAATTAAATATTATATTTACATTTCAGATTTTATCCCCTTAACCCATTCCCCCCACCGCCCAAGAACACTCTATCCCATCCCTTCTCCTCCTGCTTCCATGAGGATGTGCCCCCACTCCCACCTCCACATCCTTGAATTCCCCCACACTTGGTGTTCAGCCTTCATGGGACCAAGAATCTCTTCTCCCACCTATGCCCGACAAAGCCATCCTCCCCTACATATACAGATGGAGTCATGGATCCCTCCCTATGTGCTCCCAGGCTGGTGGTTTAGACCCTGGGGAGCTCTGGTTGGTTGATACTGTTGCTCTCCTCATGGGGCCACAAACCCTTTCAGCTTCTTCAGTCTTTACTTTAACTCCTCCAATGGGAACTTCTTGATCAGATCAATGGTCAGCTGTGAGCATCTGCCTCTGAATATGTCAGACTCTGGCAGATCTCTAAGGAGACAACTATATCAGGCTCTTGTCAGCATGCACTTCCTGACATCAACATCAGCGTCTACATTTGGTGACTGTACATGGCCCCTCCTTCAGTTTCTGTCCCACACTTTTGTCTTCATATTTGCTCCCTTGAGTATTTTGTTACTCTTTCTAAGTAGGAAAGAGGCATTCACACTTGGTCTTCATTCTTCATGAGCTTCATGTGGTCTGTCAGTTAAATCTTGGCTATTTCAAGCTTTTGGGCTAATATCCACTTATCAGTGAGTAAATACCATGTGTGTTCTTTTGTGATTGGGTTACCTCAGGATGATTTTTTTTTAGTTCTATCCATTTACCTAAGAATTTCTCGAATTCATTGTTTTTAATAGCTGAGTAACACTCCATTGTGTAAATGTACCATGTTTTTTTGTATCCATTCCTCTGTTGAAGAACATCTGGGTTCTTTCCAGTTCTGGCTATTATAAATAAGGCTGCTATGAACATAGTGGAGCATATGTCCTTGTTATATGTTAGAGCATCTTCTGGGTATATGCCCAGGAGTGGTATAGCTGGGTCCTCAGGTAATGCTATGTCCAGTTTTCTGAGGAACTACCAGAATGATTTCCAGAGTGGATGTACCAGCTTACAATCCCACCAACAATGGAGGAATGTTTCTCTTTCTCCACATCCTTGCAAGCATCTACTGTCAGCTGAGTTTTTGACCTTAGCTATTCTGACTGGTGTGAGGTTGTATCTCAGGGATGTTTTGGTTTGCATTTTCCTCATGACTAAGGATGTTGAACATTTGTTAAGGTGTTTCTCGGACATTCGAGTTTCCTCAGTTAAGAATCCTTTGGTTAGGCGGGGCGGTGGTGGCACACGGCTTTAATCCCAGCACTTGGGAGGCAGAGGCAGGCGAATTTCTGAGTTTGAGGCCAGTGTGGTCTACAGACTGAGTTCCAGGACAGCCAGGGCTACACAGAGAAACCCTGTCTCGAAAAAAAAAATCCCCATTTTTAAATAGGGTTATTTGGTTGTCTGGAGTCTAATTTCTTAAGTTCTTTGTACATATTGGATATTAGCCCTCTATTAAGTCTAGGATTGGTAATAATCTTTTCCCAATGTGTTGGTTGCCATTTTGTCCTATTGACAGTGTTCTTTGCCTTACAGAAGCTTTGCAATTTTATGAGGTCCCATTTGTCAATACTTGATCTTAGAGCATAAGCCACTGGTGTTCTGTTCAGGAAATTTTCCCCTGTTCCTAGGTATTCGAGGGTTTTCCCCACCTTCTTTTATTAGTTTCAGTGTATCTGGTTTTAAGTGAAGGTCTTATATCCACTTGGATTTGAGCTTTGTACAAGGAGATATGAATGGATTGATTTGCATCCTTCTACATGTTGACCTTCAGTTGAGCCAGCACCATTTGCTGAAAATGCTGTCCTTTTTTTCACTGGATGGTTTTAGCTCCTTTGTCAAAAATCAAGTGACCATAGGTGTGTGGGTTCATTTCTGGATCTCCAATTCTATTCCATACATCTTCTTGCCTGTCTCTGTACCAATACCATGCAGTTTTTATCACTATTGCTCTGTAGTACAGTTTGAGGTCGGGGATGGTGATTCCCCAAGAAATTCTTTTATTGTTGAGAATAGTTCTTGCTATCCTGGGTTTTTTTGTTATTCCAAATAAATTTGCAAATTTCTCTTTCTATGTCCATGAAGAATTGATTTGATATTTTGATGGGTATTGCATTGAATCTGTATATTGCTTTGGCAAGATGGCCATTTTTACTAAATTAATCCTGCCAATCCAGGAACATGGGAGATCTTTCCATCTTCTGAGATCTTCTTCAACTTCTTTCTTCAGAGACTTGAAGTTCTTGTCATACAGATCTTTCACTTGCTTGGTTAGATTCACTCCAAGATATTTTATCCTATTTTTGACTATTGTGAAGGGTGTCAGTTCCCTAATTTCCTTTTCAGCTTGTTTATCTTTTGAGTAGAGAAAAGTTACTGATTTGTTCGAGTTGATTTTATATCCAGCCACTTTGCTGAAGTTGTTTATCAGGTTTAGGAGTTCTCTGGTGGAAGTTTTAGGGTCACTCAGCATACTGTCATATCATCTGCATATAGCGAAATTTTGACTTCTTTCTTTCCTGTTTGTATCCCTTTGACTTCCTTTTGTTGTCTAATTGCTCCAGTACTATATTGAATACATAGGGTGAGAGTGGGCAGACGTGTCTAGTCCCTGATCTTAGTGGGATTGCTTTAAGTTTCTCTCCATTTAGTTTGATTTTGGCTACTGGCTTGCTGTATATTGCTTTTACTATGTTTAGGTGTGGGCTTGAATTCCTGATCTTTCCAAGATTTTTAACATAAAGGGATGTTAAATTTTGTCAAATACTTTATCAGCATCTAGTGAGATGAGCATGTTTTTTTCCCTTTGAGTTTGTTTATATACTGGATTACATTGATGAATTTCCAAATATTGAGCCATCCCTGCATTCCTGAGATAAAGCCTACTTGATCATGATGGATGATTGTTTTGATGTGTTTTTGGATTTAGTTTGTGAGAATTTTATTGAGTATTTTTGCATCAATATTCATAATAGAGATTGTTCTGAAGTTCTCTTTCTTTGTTGGGTCTTTGTGAGGTTTAGGTATGAGTATAACTGTAGCTTCAAAGAATGAATTGGGTACTGTTCCTTCTGTTTCTACTCTGTGCAAATGTTTAAGGAGAATTGGTATTAGGTCTTCCTTGAAGGTCTGATAGAATTCTGCACTAAAACTGTCTGGTTCCAGACTTTTTTTGGTGGGGAAACTTTTAATGACTGCTTCTATTTCTTTAGGGGTTATGGGACTGTTTAGATGGTTTATCTGCCCCTGATTTAACTTTGGTACTTGGTATCTGTCTAGAAAATTGTCCATTTCGTGCAGATTTTCCAATTTTGAATATAGGTGTTTGTAGTAGGATCTGATGATTTTTTAAATTTTCTCAGTTTCTGTTATGTCTCCCTTTTCAGTTCTGATTTTATTAATTTGAATACTGTCTCTGTGCCCTCTGCTTAGTCTGGCTAAGGATTTATCTGTCTTGTTGATTTTCTCAAAGAACCAGCTCCTAGTTTTGTTGATATTTTGTATAGTTCTTTCTGTTTCTACTTGGTTGATTTCAGCTCTGAGTTTGATTATTTCCTGCTGTCTACTCCTCTTGGGTGTATTTGCTTCTTTTTGTACTAAAGCTTTCAGGTGGGTTGTCAAGTTGTTAGTGTATGCTCTCTCCAGATTCTTTTTGTAGGCACTTAGAGCTATGAGTTTTCCTCTTAGTATTGCTTTCATGGAGTCCCACAAGTTTAGGTATGATGTTTAGGTCCTCATTTTCATTAAATTCTAAACAGTCTTTAATTTTTTCTTTATTTCTTCCTTGAACAACTCATCACTGAGTAGAACGTTGTTCAGTTTTCACGTGTATGTGCTTTCCATTGTTTTTGTCGTTATTAAAGACCAGCCTTAGTCCAAAGGTGCAAAGGTTTATTTCAATCTTTTTGTATCTGTTGAGGCCTGTTTTGTGACCTATTGGTCACAAAATGGTCTATTTTGGAGAAGATACCATGAGGTGCTAAGAAAAATGTATGTTCTTTTGTTTTAGAATGAAATGTTCTATAGATATCAGTTACATCTATTTGGTTCATAACTTCTGTTAGTTTCATTGTGTCTCTGCTTAATTTCTCTTTCCATAATCTGTCCATTGCTGAGAGCAGGGTGTTGAAATCCCCCACTATGATTGTGTGAGGTGCAATGTATGCTTTGAGCTTTAGTAAAGTTTCTTTTATGTATGTAGGTGCTCTTGCATTTAGGGCATAGATGTTCAGAATTGAGAGTTTATCTTGGTACATTTTTTCTTTGATGAGAATGAAGTGTCCTTTCTTATCTTTTTTGATTACTTTTGGCTGAAAGTCAATTTTATTTAATATTAGAATTGCTACTCCAGCTTGTTTCTTGGGACCATTTGTTTTGATTGTTTTCTATCCTTTTACTCTGAAGTAGTGTCTGTCTTTTTCACAGAGGTGTGTTTCCTGTATGCAGCAAAATTCTGGATCCTATTTATGTATCCAGTCTGATAATCTACGTCTTTTTATTGAAAAACTGAGTCCATTGATGTTAAGAGATATTAATGAAAATTGATTGTTACTTCCTGTTATTTTTGTTATTAAAGGTGGAATTATATTTGTGTAACTATCTTCCTTGGGGGTTGTTGGAATATTACTTCCTTGGTTTTTCTAGGTTGTAGTTTCCCTCCTTGTGTTGGAGTTTTCCTTCAATTAGTCTTTGATGTGCTGGATTTGTGGGACAATATTGTGTAAATTTGTTTTTTTCCTGGAATATCTTTGTTTCTCCACCAATAGTGATTGAGAGTTTTGCTGGGTATAGTAGTCTGGGCTGGTATTTGTGATCTTAGGGTCTGTATGATATCAGTCCAGGATCTTCTGGCTTTTATAGTCTCTAGTGAGAAGTCTGGTGTAATTCTTATAGGTCTGCCTTTATATGTTACTTTACCTTTTTCCCTTACTGCTTTTAGTATTTTTCCTTTGTTTCGTACATTTGAAGTTTTGATTATTATGTGACGGGAGGTATTTCTTTTCTAGTCTAGTTTATTTAAAGTTCTGTAGGCTTCTTATATATTCATGGGCATCTCTTTCTTTAGGTTAGGGACTTTTCCTCTATAATTTTGTTGAAGATATTTACTGGCCCTTTAAGTTGGGAATCTTCACCCTCATCTATACCTATTATCCTTAGGTTTGGCCTTCTCATTGTATCCTGGATTTCCTGGATGTTTTGGGTTAGGAGCTTTTTGCATTTTGCATTTTCTTTGAGAGTTGTGTCAATATTTTCCATGGTATCTTCTGCACTTGAGATTCTCTCTTCTATCTCTCATATTCTGTTGGTGATGCTTGCATCTATGACTCCTGATCTCTTTCCTAGGTTTTCTACCTCCAGGGCAGTCTCTCTTTGAGATTTCTATATTGTTTCTATTCAATTTTTAGATCCTGGATGGTTTTGTTTAATTCCTTCACCTGTTTGGTTGTGTTTTCCTGCAATTCTTTAAGGGATTTTTGTGTTTTCCCTTTAAGGGCTTCTACCTGTTTACCTGTGTTCTCCTGTACTTCTTTAAGGGAGTTATTTATGTCCTTCTTAAAGTCCTCTATCATCATCATGAGAAGTGATTTTAATTCTAAATCCTTCTTTTCCAGTGTGATGGGGTGAGAGGGCTTGCTATGGTGGGAGAACTGACTTTTGACGATGAGGGGTAACTTTGATTTCTGTTGCTTATATTCTTGAGCTTTCTTTTTGCCATCTGGTTAAAATGTGCTGCCATCTAGTGTTACCTGCACTCACTGTCTCTGACCGGAGCCTGTATTTCCAGTTATCATGTTTGTGTCAGAACTCCTCAGGGTCCAGATGTCTCTGTGATTCTGTTATCCTGTTATCCTGAGCTCCTGCTGCTCTGAGTACAGTGGCTCCTCTAGGCTGTCTCAGGATATGGTGTCTCCAAGGTAGCAGACCAGCTAGGTGTCTGCCTCATCCACAAGGACCAAGTGAACAAAATGGTCCATTTTCATTCAAATCAACACAATCTATTTGCTGCTGCTGCCCACTGATATTGCTGCTGCTGTGGTGGCTGCTGCTGCTTCTTCTCCAACTCCTCCTTCTTCTTCAAGACAAGCTCTTATGTATTCAATTTATCTCAATCTATTTTCAAATTCACTATGTAGCAAGTAGTTTTGAATTCTTTTTATCTTCCTGCAGATCTGTCTGCCTTTGCCTCCTGGGTGCTGGGATTAAAGGCATATGCTGATAAGCCCAATCCTGAGATTGAACTAATATGCAAACCCCAGTGGCCTGAAACTTTCTTTGTAGACCAGGTTGGCTTTGAACTCACAGAGATCTATCAAATGCTGGGATTACAGGAATGGGTTATCATGTCCAGTTTTATGTGGTGTCTGGGCATCAATCCTCTGAATGCTATTCAAGCACTTTATCAGCTAATGTACATTAGCCATTTTCCTGCTTCAGATCTCAGCTGGTGTTTTCTGGACAGCCTCAGCCCTAAGTCTGAATCCCAGGACAAACATTGAACTCCATTCCACTAGCTACAGTTCAGCATGTGATGTATGACATTATCCAGGGCAATCAGAGCAAATCTTAAATTTCTGTGGATAGACATCTCTGAGATGGGTCCTTATGATCCTGTAGCCATTGGTTCCTTGGTCTTGACTGCAGGAGTTGGTGCTAGGCTTTGGGAAAGTTCGCCTGAGTTAGTAATTTTTCTGTAAATATCCTCAATTCTAACAGAAAATTTTCTGTATGAATCTTCAATTGTATCAGAGATTTTTCTTCAGTCATTTTCAGTTCTATAGAAAACTTTCATCAGAAATTTCTCTTGCCCCCTTGCCTGGATCTTGGTGACTGACCAGGCACCCAGCTGACCTGCTCCCCTGTGGAAACTGTGTCTGGAAGCATCCTAGAGAGGCCAAGGCCGGCAGACGTGCAGGTAGGAGAAACTGCACACTGCCCTACACCCGAGAGGCACAACTGGCAGTAGGAAGCCCCCAGAATACACCTAGCATCCAGACAGTGCCCCTGTGGAATACCACTCCCCTTCCACCCCCTCGTCCGGATCCTGGTGACTGGACTAGACACCCAACTGATCAGCTCCCCTGTGGAAACTGTGTTTGGAGGCATCCTAGAGAGGCCAAGGCCCACAGAGCTGCAGGCATCCTAGAGAGGCCACGGCCTGCAGAGCTACAGAGGCATCCTAGAGAGGCCATGGCCCACAGAGCTGCAGACATCCTAGAGAGGCCACTGCCCTCAGAGCTGCAGAAACCACGTCTGGGGACATCCTAGAAAGTCTACTGACATCAGAGCAGGGGACACCATATCCTGAGGCAACCTAGAGGAGTCACTGAACTCAGAGCATCAGACTCCATATCCTGAGTCATCCTAGAGGAGCGAATACACTCAGAGCAGCAAACACCTAGCTTGTCTACTACCATGGAGACACCATATTCTGAGATATCCTAGAGGAGCCACTGTACCCCAAACAGCTGGAGCTCAGGATCACAGAGACATCTGGACCCCGAGGAGTTCAGACACAATCAAGATAACTGGAAAGGCAGGCTCCAGTCAGAACCAGTGAGTGCAGGTAGCACTAGAGCTAACCAAATGGGAAAAGGCAAGCATAAGAAGGTAAACAACAGAAACCAAAGTTACTTGACATCACCAGAACCCAGTTCTCCCACGATAGCAAGTCCTGAACACCACATCACACCGAAAAAGCAGGATTCAGAATTAAAATCACTTCTCATGATGATGATAGAGGACTTTAAAAAGGACATAAACAACACTCTGAAAGAAATTGAGAAGAACACAAGTAAACAGGTAGAAGCCCTTTTAAAAAATGCAAGAAAACAAAAACAACCAGGTGAAGGTATTACACAAAACTGTCCAGGAACTAAAAATGGAAGTAGAAACAATAAAGAAATCTCAAAGAGAGACTACCCTGGAGATAGAAAACCTTGAAAAAAGATCAGGAGTCATAGACTCAAGAATCACCAACAGAATACAAGAGATAGAAGAGAGAATCTCATGTGCAGAAGATACTATGAAAAACATAGACACAATGGTCAAAGAAAATGTGAAATGCAAAAAGCTCCTAACACAAAATATCCAGGAAATCCAAGACACAATGAGAAGGCCAAAACTAAACATAATAGGTATAGATGAGGAGGAAGACTCCCAATTTAAAGAGCCAGTAAATATCTTCAACAAAATTATAGAGGAAAACTTCCCTAACCTAAAGAAAGACATGTTGTTAAATATACAAAAAGCCTAAAGAACTCCAAATAGATTAGACCAAAAATAAATACCTCCTCACGTCACATAATAATCAAAACATCAAATATACAAAACAAAGAGAAGATACTAAAACCAGTAAGGGAAAAAGGCAAAGTAACATATAAAGGCAGACCTATAAGAATTATATCAGACTTCTCACCAGAGACTATAAAAGCTGGAAGATCCTGGACTGATATTATACAGACCCTAATAGATCACAAATGCCAGTCCAGACTACTATATCCAGCAAAACTCTCAATCACTATTGATGGAGAAACCAAGATATTCCATGACAAAACCAAATTTACACAATATCTTCCCACAAATCCAGCATTTCAAAGGATAATGAATGGAAAACTCCAACACAAGGAGGGAAACTACAACCAAGAAAAAGCAAGAAAGTAGTCTTCCAACAACTCCAAAATAATTCCACCTCTAATAACAAAAATAACAGGAAGCAACAATCATTTTTCCTTTATATCTCTTTTTTGGGGGGGTTGCGGGTTTGAGACAGGGTTTCTCTGTGTAGCCCTGGCTGTCCTGGAACTCATTCTGTAGACCAGGCTGGCCTCGAACTCAGAAATTCTCCTGCCTCTGCCTCCCAAGTGCTGGGATTAAAAGCATGCACCACCACCACCCAGCCTTTATATCTCTTAATTTCAATGGATTCAATTCTCCAATAAAAAGATGTAGACTATCAAACTGGATACGTAAACAGGACCCAGAATTTTGCTGGAAATGCACCTCAGTGACAAAGACAGACACTACCTCAGAGTAAAAGGATGGAAAACAATCTTCCAGGCAAATGGGCCCAAGAAACAAGCTGGAGTAGCCATTCTAATATCAAATAAAATTGATTTTCAACCAGAAGTAATCAAAAAAGATAAGGAAGGACACTACATACTCCTCAAAGGAAAAATATACCAAGAAGAACTCTCAATTCTGAACATCGATGCCCCAAATACAAGGGGACCCACATACATAAAAGAAATTCTACTAAAGCTCAAAGCATATATTGCATTTCACACAATAATAGTGGGGGATTTCAACAACCCCACTCTCAGCAATGGACAGATCAAGGAAACAAAGACTAAACAGAGACACAATGAAACTAACAGAAGTTATGAACCAAATGGATTTAAATGATATTTATAGAACATTTCATCCTAAAACAAAAAAATATACCTTTTTCTCGGCATGTCATGATACCTTATCCAAATAGACCATATAATTTGTCCAAAAACAGGCCTCAACAGATATAAAAAGATTGAAATAATCCCTTGTCCCCTATCAGACCACCATGGACTAAGGCTGTTCTTTAATAACAAGAAAAACAAAGGAAAGCCCACATACACGTGGAAACTGAACAATGCTCTACTCAATGATGACTTGGTCAAGGAAGAAGTAAAGAAAGAAATTAAAGACATTTTAGAATTTAATAAAAAGGAGTAAACATCATACCAAAACTTATGGGACTCCATGAAAGCAGTACTAAGAGGAAAACTCATAGCTCTAACTGCTTACAAAAAAAAAAAAAAAAAACCAAACAAACAAACAACTGGAGAGAGCATACACTAACAACTTGACAGCACACCTGAACACATTATAACAAAAAGAAGCTAATATACCCAAGAAGAGTAGACGGCAGGAAATAATCAAACTCAGAACTGAAATCAACCAAGTACAAACAGAAAGAACTAAACAAAACATCAACAAAACCAAGAGCTTGTTCTTTCAGAAAATTAACAAGATAGATAAACCCTTAGCCAGACTAATCAAAGGGCACAGAGACAGTATTCAAATTAATACAATCAGATCTGAAAAGGGAGACATAACAACAGAAACTGAGGAAATTAAAAAAATCATCAGATCGTACTACAAAGACCTATACTCAACAAAATTGGATAATCTGGATGAAATGGACAATTTTCTAGACAGACACCAGGTACCAAAGTTAAACAAGGAGCAGATAAACCATCTAAACAGTCCCATAACCCCTAAAGAAATAGAAGCAGTCATTGAAAGTCTCCCCACCAAAAAAAAAGTCTGGGACCAGACACTTTTACTGTAGAATTCTATCAGACCTTCAAGGAAGACCTAATACCAATTCTCTTCAAACTATTCCACAGAATATAAACAGAAGGAACAATACCCAATTGATTCTATCAAGATACAATTATGCTCATAACTAAACTTCACAAAGAACCAACAGAGAACTACAGACCATTATCACATATGAATATTGATGCAAAAATATTCAATAAAATTCTCACAAACCGAATCAAAGAACACATGAAAACAATCATCCATCATGATCAAGTAGGCTTTATCCCTGGAATGCAGGGATGGTTCAATATTATGAAATCCATCAATGTAATCCATTACATAAATAAACTCAAAGAAAAAAACTATATGATCATCTCACTAGATGCCGAGAAAGCAATTCACAAAATTCAACATCTCTTCATGTTAAAAGTTTCGGAAAGATCAGGAATTCAAGGCACATACCTAAACATAATAAAACAGATATACAACAAGCCAGTACCCAACATCAAACTAAATGGAGAGAACCTTGAAGCAATCCCACTAAGATCAGGGCCTAGACACGTCTGCTCACTCTCACCCTGCCTATTCAACATAGTACTGGAAGTCCTAGCCAGAGCAATTAGACAACAAAAGGAAGTCAAAGGGATACAAATAGGAAAAGAAGAAGTCAAAACTTCACTATATGCAGATGATATGATAGTATACTTAAGTGGCCCTAAAACTTCCACCAGAGAACTCCTAAACCTGATAAACAACTTCAGCAAAGTGGCTGGATATAAAATCAACTCAAACAAATCAGTAGCCTTCCTCTACTCAAAAGATAAACAGGCTGAAAAAAAAATTAGGGAAATGACATCCTTCACAATAGTGACAAATAATATAAAATATCTTGGAGTGAATCTAACCAAGCAAGAGAAAGATCTATATGACAAGAACTTCAAGCCTCTGAAGAAAGAAATCGAAGATCTCAGAAGACGGAAAGATCTCCCATGCTCCTGGATTGGCAGGATTAATTTTGTAAAAATGGCCATCTTGCAAAAAGCAATCTACAGGTTCATTGCAGTCCCCATCAAAATTCCAAATCAATTCTTCATAGAGATGGAAAGAGCAATTAGCAAATTCATTTGGAATAACAAAAAAAAAACCCAGGATAGCAAGAACCATTCTCAACAATAAAAGAACTTCTGGGGGAATCACCATCCCTGACCTCAAACTGTACTACAGAGCAGTAGTGATTTAAAAAACTGCATGGTATTAATACAGAGACAGGCAAGAAGATCAATGGAATAGAATTGAAGATCCAGAAATAAACCCACACACCTATGGTTACTTGATCTTTGACAAAGGAGCTAAAACCATCCAGTGGAAAAAGGACAGCATTTGCAAATGGTGCTGGATCAACTGGAGGTCAGCATATAGAAGGATGCAAATCAATCCATTCTTATCTCCTTGTACAAAGCTCAAGTTTAAGTGGATAAAGGACCTTCACATAAAACCAGATACATTGAAACTAATAGAAGAGAATGTGGGGACAAACCTTGAATACTTAGGCACAGGGGAAAAGTTCCTGAACAAAACACCAATGGCTTATGCTCTAAGATCAAGAATTGACACATGGGACCTCATAAAATTGCAAAGCTTCTGTAAGGCAAAAGACATTGTCAATAAGACAAAGCAGCAACCAACAGATTGGGAAAAGATCATTACCAATCCTAGATCTGATAGAGGGCTAATGTCCAATATATACAAAGAACCCAAGAAATTAGACACCAGACAACCAAATAACCCTATTTGAAAATGGGGTACAGAGCTAAACAAGGAATTCTCAACTGAGGAAATTTGAATGGCTGAAGAGCACCTTAAGAAATGATCAACATCCTTAGTCATCAGGGAAATGCAAGTCAAAACAACCCTGAGATACCACCTCACACCAGTCAGAATGGCTAATATAAAAAATTCAAGTGATAGTAGATGCCGGTGAGTATGTGGAGAATGAAGAACATGCTTCCATTGTTGGTGCGAATGCAAGCTGGTACAACTACTCTGGAAATCAGTCTAGTGGTTCCTCAGAAAATTGGACATAGCACTACCTGAGAACCCAACTATACCACTCCTTGGCATATACCCCGAAGATGCTCCAACATATAACAAGGACATATGCTCCACTATGTTCATAGCAGCCTTGTTTATAATAGCCAGAAGCTGGAAAGAACTCAGATGTCCTTCAATAGAGGAATGGATACAAAAAATGTGGTACATTTACACAAAGGAGTACTACTCAGCTATTAAAAATAATGAATTTGAGAAATTTTTATGTAAGTGGATAGAACTAGAAAATATCATCCTGAGTGAGGTAACCCAATCACAAAAGAACACACATGGTATTTACTCACTGATATACAGATATTAGCCCAAAAGCTTGAAATAGCCACGATTCAACTAACTGACCACATGAAGCTCATGAAGAAGTAAGACAAAGTGTGGATGCCTTGGTCCTTCTTGGAAGGAGTGACAGAATGCTCAAGGGGGCAATTAAGGCTACAAAGTGTGGGACAGAAAGTCAAGGAGGGGCCGTCAAGAGACTACTCTACCTTGATATTCATCCCATGTATAGTCACCAAAGATAGACGCAGATATGGATGTCAGAAAGTGCATGCTGACAGGAACCTGATGTAGCTGTCTCCTTGGAGGTCTGCCAGAGTCTGACATATCCAGAGGCAGATGCTCAAAGCTACCCATTAATCTGATCAAGGGTTTCCAATGGAGAAGTTAGAGGACTGAAGGAGCTGAAAGGGTTGGTGGCCCCAAAAGGAGAGCAACAGTGCCAGCCAACCAGAGCTCCCCAGGGTCTAAACCACCAGCCTGGGAGAACAAAGGAAGTCACCCATAACTTTAGCTGTATACTTAGAGGAGGATGGCCTTGTGAGGCATGGGTGGGAGAGGAGATCCCTGGTCTCATGAAGGCTGAACACTCATCATGTAGTAATTCAAGGGAGGAGAGGGGTAGGTGGGCACACACCCTTGTGGAGGCAGGAGCAGAGGATGGAATAGGGGATTCCTGGGTGGTGGTGGGAATGGGGTGAGGGGATAAAATCTAAAATGTATTTTAAATAAGTAAAGAAAGAAAGAAAGAAAGAAAGAAAGAAAGAAAGAAAGAGAAAAATAAAATTTCTCTTAAAACATTAAATTTCATACGAATTTTTTTCCATGTAAATTTTAAATTTTATTAGGATTTTTTCTTGAATAGTTTCAATTTATCATAATTTTTTGTAAATTTTTTCATTTTAATCAAAAATGTTTCTGTAAATGTTTCATATTGTTTCATGAAATTTTTTATATTTATCTCATCACTAATATTTTCAACAATGTCTTCAATATTATCAAACATTTTTTTCTATGCAAAAATTTAATTTTATAAAAAATTATGCTTCAATCACATTAAATTTTATAAGAATGTTTTCCATGTCAATCTTGAATTTTATTAGAAATTTTTCCGCAGTTTAAATTTTATCATAAATGTTTTGTATTTTATTTCATTTTAATCAAAAATGTTTCCATATATGTTTCACACTTTTTCATCAGTTTTTTTATACTTATCTGGTTATCACTAATTTTTTCAAAACTGTCTTCAATTTTACCAAACATGTTTCTATGCAAATATTAAATTTTATCAAAAAGTTTTCTGAAATCATCTTCAATTTTCTAACAAATTTTCCATGTCAATATTAATTATTTTAGAAAAATTTTTAAAACAGTTTTAATTTTTTCAAAGTTTTTATATTTGTAATCATGTTAGTCAAAAATGCTTTGCTATATTTTTATACTTTTTATACTTATATTAATTTTAATCACTAATTTTTTCAAAAATGTCTTCAATTATATCAAACATTTTTTCATCCAAATATTCAATTTTATGAGAAATTTTTCTTAAATCACATTCAGTTTCATAAAGAATTGTTTCTATGACAGACATCAATAATAGTAGGCATTCTCTAGTTTCAAATTTTTCATACATGTTTTCTATATTTGTCTTCATCTTAATCAAAAAATTTTCCATAAATATTTTGTAATTTTTCATCATTTTTTATATTTATATTAATTGTTATCACTAATTTTTCAACACTGTCTTCAATTTTATCCATTTTTTCAAGCAAATATTCAATTTTATCAGAAATTGTTGTTAAATCTAATTCAATTTCATAATAAAGTTTTTCCATGGCAATCATCATTTTATTAGTGATTTCCTTACAGTTTCAAATTTTCATACATTTTTTTCTATGCCTATCTTCATTGTAGTCAAAAACTGTTGCATAAATGTTTTATATTTTAATCAAATTTTTTATATTTGTTTTAATTTTTATCACTGACTTTTCAAAAATGTCTTCAATTTTATCAAACATTTTCCATACAAATATTCAACCTTATCAGAAATTTTTCTTAAATTACATTTAATATCATAAGAAATTATTTCTAAGTCAATCTTAAATTTTGTTAAAAATTTTTCTACAATATTAATTTTTTCATACATTTTTCCAATATTTGGTTTCTTTTATTTTAATCAAAAATTTCTATAAATGTTTTATAATTTTTCATAAAAGTTTTCTATGTTTGCCTTAATTTTTATCACTATTTTTTTAACAATAGCTTCAATTTTTTCAAACATTTTATTGAAATATTCAATTTTATCAGAATTTTTTTTAAACACATTTAGTTTCATAAGAATTATTTTCCATGTCAACCTTCAATATTGTTAGGAATTTTCTACAATCAGTTTCAATTTTTTCATACATAGTTTGTGTGCTTGTCTTTATTTTAATCAAATAATTTTTCATAACTGTTTTATATTTTTTTCATCAAATTATTCTATATTTATCTTAAGTTTAATCACTAAATTTTTCAACAATGTCTTCAATTGTATCAAACATATTTTCTTTTTTTTCTTTTTTTTACCTTGTTAAACAATTTTTTATTTTATTTATTTTTTTCTTTTCTTTTTCTTTTTTTTTTTTGGATATTTTATTTACATTTCAGATGTTATTCCCTTTCCCCATTTCCCCTTCCTAGAAAACTCCTATTCCATGCCCCCGTTTCCTTTTAGCTTTTATGCAATTTTTAAAATGTCAATCAAAGGCTTTATAAGTTTGGTAATGCTCAGTTAGAAGTGTAACCCAATACTCAACCTAGATATATCAACTATTTTTGACTGGTGGAGACTCGTGAAATTCTGCCTCCATGTCCCCTCCCCTCTTTCTCTCTCTTTCTCTCTCTCATCACCTAGCTTCTCCTGTTCCTCTTCTCCTCCTCTCCTTACTCCTTCTATTCCTCTCTGTACTCCTCCCACCTTAGCTCCTCCTACATATCACTCTTCCTGTTAAAATAAAACTTTTCTCTTAAAATACAATTAGAGTGTAATTATGCCGATTTGTACCAGTCAGGTACAAGTTAGTCCTAATAACCAGTCCATCATTTTGTTGACTAACCAGAACTTCTGTCATCTCTCCTAACTAAAACATAGTTCTGAACCTGGGTTTTTTTTCTTGGCTTTAGAATGAATGTCAGCTGAAAACCATCTACTCAAATCTTTTTTCTCAAAGTAAATAGCCAGGACTGGCTATGAGACTATAAGTTTTCAACCCTGCCAGAAATTCAGAATGACTGAGTTAACTGAAATTATGGGAAGCACAAAGCATAGCTTCTAAAATTCAGCCAATTTATAGAGACTGCTGAACACCTGGACAGTCCCTATACTATAAAACGTTGGAGCATCTGATCTTCAGCCTTCTGACCCAGGATCATCCAACAGACCTTAGTGATGCAGAATTATTAAGAGATGATTACTCTGTCTAGGCAGATATAATCAGTCGACTATTCTGCAAGTACGTCCTTTTCTGGACAGTAATTTGTCTGTAGATGGGAAGAGGCAATTCTTGCCTAGTGGCTGTCTCACCACAACTGGAATAACTCCAAAGATGCCCAATTTCTTCTTAGAATCCAAGACAGGAAGCTGTCAGGAGCAGGCAGGTCTCTAATCAAAATGAACATTAATACAGAAATGTTTGTAAAGTCAATTCTGTGGACTTCTGACGTTTTGAAAACCAACTATCCATGTAAGGCAAGCTGGAATGTTGTCTGTTAACTCCTCTCAGCTATTTCTAAATAAAATACAGAAAACACCTTAACAATAAACTCAAAGCCCTGAATTTGCTATAGTCCCTTAACTCACAGGCTAACCATCTCAAATCAGTTAAACAAAAAGTTAAAGAAAGACTGGATCTAAGCCTTGTATTCCTAAATGTGTTATACTGGCATGCCCATGAGAGTATCAATATTCATCTCACTTTTATATCAGTAAGAAGCTAGTACCAATGGAAACCTTAAATTTGAAATCTAAGTAAGTTTTGTACAATTTAAGAAATTATAATTCCATCTTGAGAATAATTATACAGATTTCTACCAATAGGTTATGGCTCTGAAATAAATCCTAGCTAATCCTCCCTGTTCCAACAAAACCACTACTTTTCCCTAGAAAGACAGCCCAATGTTAACCACCTTAGTCCCCAAGCCCAGGGAATAGGGGCGCTGACTCATCATTAACTTCTTCAAGCTGATTATGGGCGTTGAGATATTGGAAGAGGGGTGGGGGGAAGAGTAAATTGATAAGCCTCTGACGCTGGGTCTTCACTGCATCCGGATGGAATTCCAGGACATCGGAGATTTGAGCAGGTCTGCTCAGCTTACTTGATGAGTAGATACACCAAGACTGTGTATTCTGCAATATACAATTCTACTGTTCTGTGTATCATGCACCCTCTAGGGTGGGTCAGGAGGAATTTGGTGTCCCCAGGAGCAGACCGGGCGGAGGTCTCCAAACATAATTTCCATGCAAATATTCAATTGTATACAAAGTTATCCTTAAATCACATTCAATTTCATCGGGAATATTTCTCATGCCAATCTATAATTTTATTAGGAAGCTTTCTAAAAATTGTTTCATTTTTTCACACTTTTTTTCTATATTTGTCTTCCTTTTAATCAAATTTTTTACCAAAAATGTTTGATAAGTTTTCATCAAATTTTCCTATATTTATCTTAGTTGTTATCCCTAATATTATCAACAGTGTCTTCAATTATTTCAAACATTTCCATGCAAATGTTCGATTTTATCAAAAATTACTTAACTCACATTCAATTTCATAAGCAATATTATCCATGTAAATCTTAAATTTTATAAAGTTTTCTCCAGTTTCATTTTTTTCTATTTTTGTCTTCATTTTAATCAAAATATTTATATAAAAATTTTATATTTTTCATCAAATTTTATTATATTTATCTTAATTTTTACCTCTAATCTTTACAACAATATCTTCAATTTTATCAAACATTTTCCCATGCAAATATTCAATTTTATCAGAAATGTTTCTTAAAAAATCTTCAATTTTCTAACAAATTTTTCCATGTCAGTCTTCAATGTTGTTAGGAATTTTTCTACAGTTTCAATTTGTTTCATGCATTTTTGTATACTTGTATTCATTTTAATCAAAAAATTTTTCAGGAATATTTTATATTTTTTATCAAATTTTTCTATATTTATCTTAATTTTTATCACTAATTCTTTCAACAATGTCTTCAGTTTATTAAACATTCTTTTCTTGCAAATATCCAATTTATCAGAAATTGTTCTTAAATCACATTCAATATAGTAATGAATTCTTTCCATGTCAATCTTCAATTTTAACAGAAACTTTTCTAGTTTCAATTTTTATATACTTTTTTCAATATTTGAAATTCTTTAATTAAAATTTTTTATTAATATTATATATTTTAATATAAAAATTTTCTATATTTTTCTTAATTTTTGTTACTAATTTTTCAAAAATAGTTTCAATTTTATTAAACTTTTTAATGCAAATATTTAATTTAATCAGAAATTTTTCTTAAAGAACATTCACTTTCATAAGAAATTTTTCCATATCAATCTTCAATTTTATTTGGGATTTTCTACAGTTTCAATATTTTTACACATTTTTCTTATAATTGTCTTCATTCTCATCAAAACAGTTTCATATATGTTTTATATTTATTCACCAAATTTTTTTATATTTATCTTGATTTTATTATCACTAATTTTTTCAACAATATCTTCAATTTAATTGAATATTTTTTTCATGCAAATACTCAACTTATAGGACATTTTTCTTAAACCACATTCAACTTTATAAAAATTTTTTGCCATGTCAAACTTCAATTTAAACAGAATCTTTTCTACAAATAATTTCAATTTTTCATAAAGTTTTTCAATATTTGTCTATTAATGAAACATTTTTATAAATGTTTTATATTTTTTATCAAACTTTTCTATATTCATTTTTATTTTTACCTCTAATTTTTTCAGCAATGTCTTCAATATTATCAAATATTTTTTCTATTCAAATATTGAATTTTATCAGACTTTTTCTAAACTCATCTTCAATTTTTCAACAAATTTCTCCATGTCAATTTTCAAGTTTTTAGGATTTTTTTAAAAACTGTTTTAATCTTTTTATATAGTTTTTCTGTATTTCTCATCATTCAAATCAAAAAATTTTTCATGTTTTATATTTTTTCATCAAATTTTTCTATATTTTTAATAAGATATATTTTTTCTTTAATAAGATATATTTTTATATATCTTTTATATAGTTTAATAAGTTTTATTTTTTCTATATTTTTCTATATTTTTCACTATTTTTTTCAAAAATGTCTTCAATTTTTTAAATATTTTTCTGCAAATATTTAATTTTATCAGAAATTTTTTATATTGCATTCAACTTCATAAAAAATTTTTCCATGTCAATCTTCAATTTTATTTGAAATTTTTCTAAAACCTGTTTCAATTTTTTCATACATCTTTGAGATATTTTTCTTCATCTAATCAAAAATTTTTTAATAAATGTTTTATATTTTTTCATTTTGATAAATTTTTCTATATTTATCTTAATTTTAATCATTAAATCTTTTGACAATGTATTCAGTTTCATATTTTTCCATGCAAATATTCAAATTTATCTAAAATTTTTTTAAATTATAATCAATTTCATAAAGAATTTTTCCAGTCAATATTACCTGAAATTTTTCTACAGTTTCAATTCATTTTTTCTATACTTGTCTTCAATTTAATCATGAAACTCTTGACAAATGTTTTATATCTTTTCATCAAAATTTTCTGTATTCATCTTTGTTCTTAGCAATAAGTTTTTCAACACCATCTTCAATATTATAAAACATTTTTTCCAAGTAAATATTTAATTTTATTATAAATTTTTCTTATATAAAATTCAATTTTTAACAAATTTTTTCCATGTCAATCTTCAGGTTTATTAGGGATTTTTTCTATATCCAGTTTCAGTATTTATCATCATTTTAATCAAAATTTTTTCATAAATGTTTTATATTTTCATCACATTTTTAAAATATTTGTCTTAAGTTTTATCACTAATTTTTTCAATAATGTCTTCAATTATATAAAATATTTTTTCATAAGAATATTTAATTTTATAAGAAAAAATTTTTAAATCATTTTCACATTCATAAGGAATTTTTTCTAAGTCAATCTTCAAGTTTATTAGGAATTTTTCTAGTTTTAATTTTTTCAAACATTTTTTCTATAATTGTCTTCATTTTAAGCAAAAAATTTTCAATGTATATTTTATATTTTTTCATCAAATTTTTTGTATCTATCTTAATTTTTATCACTAATTTTTTTAACAATGTCCTCAATTTTATCAAACAATTTGTACAAGCAAATATTCAATTTTATCAGAATTTTTTTAAATCATCTTCAATTTTATAAGAAACTTTTTCCATGTTTGTTTTTAATTTTATCAGGAATTTTTCTACCACCAGTTTCAGCTTTTTTATACATTTTATCGACATTTGTCTTCACTTTAATCAAAATATTTTTCATAAATGTTTTATACTTTTTCAACTAATTTTTCTCTATTAATTTTAATATTTATTACTATTTTTTCAACTATGTCTTCAATTTTATTAAACATTTTTTCCATGCAAATATTCAAATTAATTAATATTTTTAAATCACATTTAACTACATAAGGCATTTTTTCCATGTCAATCTAAAATTTTATTTGAGATTTTTCTACAGTTTCAATTTTTTCATACATTTTTTTATATTTGTCTTCTTTTTAATCAAAAATCTTTCAGTAGTTGTTTTATATTTTCTCATCAAGTTTTTCTATATTTATCTTAAATTATATCAGAAAATTTTCAACATTGTTTTCAATTTTATCTAACATTTTTACATGCAAATATTCAGTTTTATCAGAAATTTTACTCCAATCACATTTAATATTGTAAAAATTTATTTTATGTTAATTTTCAATTAATTTAGGATTTCTTTAAATGCAGTTTCAATTCTTCCATGTATTTTTTCTTTATCTGTCATCATTTTAATAAAAAATTTGCCATATATGATTTATATTTTTTCATTATTTTTCATAATTTATATTTACTTTGATCACTAATTTTTTAACAATGTCTTCAATTGTATAAGACATTTTCAACACAAATATTCAATTTTATTAGAAACTTTTCATAAATCACATTCAATTTTATAAGTAATTTTTTCCATGTGAAACTTCAATTTTATTAGGAATGTTTCTAAAAACAATTTCACATTTTTCATAATTTTTTTCTACATTTGTCTTAATTTTGACCAGTTTTTCAATATATTTTATATTTTTCACCAAATTTCTATTTATTCATCTTAATTTATAGCATTAATTTTTTTCAACATCTTCATTTTTATCAAATATTTTTTCATGCAAACGTTCAAACTTATAAGATATTTTTCTAAAATTACATTCAATATCATTAGAAATTTTTCCCTGTCAATCATCAATTTTATTAAGAATTTTTCTAAACACTGTTTAAATTTTTTTCATGCTTTTTTCAAATATTTGTTTTCATTTTAATTAAAAAATATTCAACAAATGTTTTATTTTTATCTTAAATTATATCATAAATTTTCAACAATGTTTTTTATTTTATTCAACATATTTTACATGCAAATATTCAATTTTATCAGAAATTTATCTTCAATCACATTCAGTATTGTAAGGAATTTTTGCCCTGTTAATCTTCAATTTCTATAGGAATTTTTTAAAAGGCAGTTTCAACTTTTTCATACAGTTTTTTCTGTATTTTTTATCATTTTAATGAAAAAAATTTTGAGATATGTTTTATAATTTTTTATCAAATTTTTCTATATTTTTATTTACTTTGATCCCTAATTTTTAACAGTGTGTTCAATTTTATAAAACATTTTTCCATATAAATGTTCAATTTTGTCAGAAAATTTTCTTAAATAATATTCAATTTCATAAGGAATTTTTTGGATGTCTATCTTCAGTTTTATTAGGAATTTTTGACAAACAGTTTCAATTATTTTCATCCATTTTTTTCTATATTTGTCTTTAATTTTATAAAAATTTTCTGTTAATATTTTATATTTTTCATTAATTTATATATATTTAATTTTTATCACTAATTTTTCAACCATGTCTTCATACCCTTTTCAGTAACATGTAATTCAAATGTAACTTTGTCTCTTAAAAACAGTGAAGTTGCATGTATACTAAAGAATTGTTTTGAAGTACATTTCTCTATGACTCTTGCCGGTATATATTTGATTTATATACCTGATTTAAGTACTTGTATTTGCATAAAATTGTCTTCAGCAAAAAAGAGGTAATAAGTGAAAAGAGCTTAAGAAGCCATGGTCTACAGTAAGCATTGCATGCTGAACTCACTGGGCCTTGAACCTTGAAAGTCAGCTTTTGTTCTGAGAATTACAAGATCTTTGGACTTAAAGGATTAGATGCTAGGAATTGTGTCTGCAAAGGTCTCCAATGTTGGTACAGTGTTGGGGGTGATTAAAAAGAAATCACTCCTGTTGAGAACTTTTGCTCCATATGGCTTTTCCTGACATCTAATTGTACCTTTCCTGGGGACACTTTGATGAACTTACAGGAATAGCCTGTGTTTATGATATAGGCCATTCCTTTTAAGGAGCCTTTGAAGGCTGAAATTGTCTTTCTCAACCACACAAGAGCATAGCAGTACCGAATACTTCCCAGCAAAGAAACTCACATATTGGGCCTCCTGTGACAAGGTTGCAGCCACAGTCTTTTCTAAAACTTTTGTGAGTAAAATGATGAAAATTTATTCTCTCTATGTTCTGCTGTACTTTAACATCCTTACTGAAGTGTTTTTATCTTTGATCTATATTCTATTGAAAAAGATTGTCTCCTTTGAAGGAAGAACATCCACTTTCAATCTGTCTTCAAGTCTAGAGTCTCAGAAAGAAATGAAGGGAGGAGAGTTCTGTGGTTGACAGAACTGTCAACTATAACCAATATCATTCTTCACATTCTTATAATAGCCCAATGTGATTTATTTAAATAATATTTTGAGATTCCATCTGACACCTGTAAGAATGGCTAAGATCAAGAACACAAATCATGACTCATGCTCATGAGGATGTGGGGCAAGGGGAACTATCCTCCATTGATGGTGGAAGTGCAAACTTGCACAGCCACTTTAGAGATCAATATGGTGGTTCCTCAAAAAATGGGAATGTATCTACAAGACACACCATCAAGACATACTTCTGAGACTATACAAAGAATGATCCATCCTACCACAAAGACATTTGCTCAGTTGTGTTCATAGCAGTATTATTCACAATATCAGAGTATGTAAACATTCCAGATATTTCTCAAACATAGAATGGATTAAAAATGTGGCATGCTTATACAGTGGACTAATATTCAGCAGGATGAAAAGTGTGGCATTGTGAAAATTATGAAAATACTAGGTGAAGAGAGACCTCAAATTGGAAATCTCCTTCAAATCACAGAGTTTATCAAAAGAGATGGAGGAAGAATTATAGTCACTGGAATGGTGGAAGACACCAGGAGAACACAACCCACAGAAGCAACTAAGTACAGCTCAAAGGGGATCACAGAGACTGAGCTGGTGATCAAATAACCTATATGAACATATACTAAGTTCTCTGAACATAGATAGGTTATGGTTGCTAGTACAATATTTTTGTGAGAATCATAAAGTGGAAGTAGAAGTGTTTGATCTTAGGACCCTCTTCCTTCTACCAGTTTGCTTCACCCAGCCTTGGTATGAGAGTTTGTGTCTAGTCTTACTGTAACATGATATGACATGTTCAGTTGATATCCCTGGGAGGCCTACTCTTTTATTGAGGGAGGAGGAGGATCAGTGAATCTAGGGAATAGGGAAGAAAACTCTAAGGTCCAGAGAGTGTGGGAGCTGGGATGAGTGGAGGGAGAAGGCACTGTAAAGGGGATGTTTTGTATGAGAGAAAAACAAATTAATTAGCTAATAAATAAATAAATAAAGCACAGATAATTAATTCTCCCAAAATTAAGTCCATTTGAAAATTAAATTCTTTTATAACTAGTCTCCTTAAAATCTAGTACTTCAAAACATTTAAATTTTTTTGTAAAAAGAGTTAATGTTTTAAATATGTTTTAAATAAATATTTTGTTCTTCCTTTATGTTCATCTGACTATAATACTTTGAGATATCTCTTTGTGTTGACTGTAAAATATTCTTTCTTTCAAGTTATAAAAATAAATTAAGTTTAATAAAACTATGATTGGCTTTAGACATCATATTTCAAAATGCAAAAGTCAGCAGAATTTATTGAATACATTTATAAATTAAAAATGCAAAACAAAACAGTAGCAAAAAGTAGCAGGGGTAGGGGCATGTGATTGGTATATTCAAAGAAGACACATAACTCTTACTTAGAATTATAAGATCTATTAATTTTAGTCTTTAAATTTTATTATAGGAGTAAAGTATTCATAAACTATTCAGTTATAGCTAGGAAACTATAAAATAATTGTTATTTAAATTATAAATTATGTGGAGGAGATGAAATAATTCATTAATATACAGTTTCATAGATATTATTCTGAGGGAATATGTTTCCATTTAGATTCCATGGTCCAGAGTATTGCAATTACTAGAATCTAAGGACATTATCATAATTTGTCCTCAGAGAACTCAAACATGATCTAGCAATGTCAAGAATCATCCCACATCTCTGGGAAACAGTAATCATGAGACAAGTCAATAAGACACAACGGTGGTAATGCACGTATGATAAAGACAATTTTATCCAAAGAGCCACTGTGAAGTATGAAGAGCTCAAATGTCACCAGAGCAATTGAAAGGAAGCAAAGTAAAACTGAGTTGGCTTCAAACAAAGAGAAGGATTTCAGGGTTTATAGTGACGCTACAATACTTTAGGTCATATGAAACGGATACACAGTGGATATAATAGAAAAAACACATACAGATACACACACATGTGCCAACTCACTCCCCTCACAGCACACCCTTACACAAACTTAGGCACACAACTTTCTGCACCTTTCAATGTCGGTCTCTCTCAACCTCAGATACCTAGACATCTGCAGCTATTATGCATCATTACTCTCTAGACCTTAGAGTTTTCTCACTTCTCACTTAATTTCCATGCTGATGCTGTATTCTCTTTCACTCTGCTATATCCTCTCAGTTTATCTGTATTTATACTCTAGTCTGTATGTGCATATCTAATCGGATCATAAGACACATGCAATATACCTCTGACCTTCACCCTAAATTCCTTTCTTAGTCCTAATTTTCCTTCAGAATAGATCATAATCTGTACCCATATGCATAACCCAGAAAGCTTAGGAGTAAGTCTTTGATTTTAACATTAGCCTATCAAATCCAACATAAATAATAAGGGTTTTCAAAACACTGATTTCCACAAGCTATCACAGATACAATTTTAGAGAAAGATTTTTAGTAAGATACGTCATCTTTACCATTGAGTTTGAAAGTATTTTGAGTTTGTGACTTTCTCATGGAGAACAAGAATTGAAGTCCAGTTTAAAAGAAACTTAAAATGTGGCTATGATATTTTTTCCCTCTTAAGAATCACATAAAGGAATAGAGAGGTGTTGCAATTTGCTCAGCTCACGGGCATATAAATCTGTTTCAGCTCTTTCATTCCAGCTTGAGTGGTCTATTGCATGATGTAAATAAAGAAAGAGGAACAGAGGAAGAGCATCATCACAGGTACCTCACCCTCAGAGTTGCACACAGGCTTCAAAAGAATGTAATCTACAGAGCTCAGAGGTTTGCTGAGGACAGACAAATACATCTATCTAGCTTGGAATTGCTTGTTTATTTAATGGTCTGCCATGTTATAAATATTTCACTGAAGAACACTCAGAGAGGAAGAATTCTGAATACACCATAAAACTCAAGCAAGAAATACTATGCAGAAAAATGCTGCAATGGGCAAAGCACACTCTACCATGTAGTACAAACAATTCATCAGGGCTTGGGATGTCAGGGAGTAGCAAGCTGCAGATGCTATGTGCTCTTAGTTACATAAAAGTTCATCTGTATGCGGAGTTTGGTGTATTATGGTTAACACAGCATACTTTTCAACCCTTGATGATTACATTTTATGGGCTTGTGAATTTTACGTCAATATGAGACATTGTAGCAAGTGGCTAGAAATAATGCTAAACTATTTGTGCATTTTGACAACTCTTGTTGTAAAAACAATCATATATAAAGTATTTAATACACTAAGTGACATCAGGAGATTGTCTATGTGGAAAATTCTAAGATGACAGTGGGAAAAAGCTAACTATCTTTCTACTCAAGTCAGCATGTGATAAAACATAGTTGATTGTACATTGTTTACCAAGTATTGCCATGAAGTCTGCATTACTTCTTTAGAAATTACATTTATAATGTGCAATGCTTTGGAACCTAAGGTGTTCCAGATATTTCTAGATAGTATCATTCATCTGGATGGGTGTTTAGACTATATCCAAAAAACTTACTAAGATAAATAATGGAAATTTAGATAAACTGGATGAAATGTACAGATTTGGTTAGTTGATAAGTGCATACAATATTATCAAAGTTTGCTTGTCTGGAATTTGCTGAAAGCTTCTTGCTTATTACTTGATTCAAAGCAATTAATGTTAGCTGGTATCTCCCTTTTAATTTCTCAACTTTCATATAGCAAAGTTCCTATTTCATTTATTTCTCTAACAATATGGTCAGCTGACTGAGCAACCAGAAAGCAGAACTTCTGCTCCTACTATCTTGGGAGCAAAACTATGTGTTTTTAGAAAGAGGATGTGAAGACAAGAGAGCTGAAAGAGAACACTCATTCTACCTGGTAGGTCTTTATTCACCTCTGTCTTTCAGTTCAGATAATGGAGGTCCTGGCCATCAGAGGGCAGAAAGTGAGAGAATAACTAGTATGTTTACATTCCCTTTCTAGCCTCTTCTCTACAGGAAAAAGTTTATCAGTAATAGTTGTAAGCTCCTGGCTTCAGTTTGTAAAGGCTCCTGGACTTAGGTGACAATGCTTCTGCTCCTCTCAAATTTGTTGCTTCGACACTGGTTTCTAATCATTGTTCACAGCTATATTTAATTGAAAGTCTGCAATGCTGTTTGTGACCTTCTGGATTCCAGTGTCTACCATTGTCCACAATATATTTAGATGAGTGCAGGAAAGCCAATGGTTATAATTCTTCTGTGCTCCCAGGATGGAACACTGATAGGTGAAACTCTAACTAAACTATTTCTCCAGTGCGTGGGAACATACACATGGATCTCAGTGTATTAATAAATGTGGTGGTGACAGTGCAAACCCTAATCCTAACACTTAATCTAACCCTAACTGTAACCATAGACTATACCTAACCCTAACCGTAACCCTAAATCTTCTCTAAACCTAACCATAACACTAAACCTAACATTATGATAACCATAACCCTAACAATAACTTTAACCCTAACCCTACAATTACCCTACCTCTAACCCTAACACTAATTCTATCCTAACCCCTCCCAACCCTAACCAAAACCTAACACTAACCTTAACCCTAACCTAAACCCTAACCATAACCCTAACAGTAACACTAAACCTATCCCTAACACCCCAAACCTAACTTTAACTCTAACCCTAACTCTGCCTTAACCATAACCATACAATATCCCTAACCCTAACTAACTCTAACTCTAACACAAACCAAACCATAAACCTAACCCTAACCATAACCTCCAACCCTAACCCTAAACTTAACCCTAACCCTAACCATAAATCCTATCCCTAATTAAATTCTTAACCCAAACCCTAACCATAAACATGACATTTATCCACATCCTTACCCTAACCCTTACCTTAACTGTAAACCCTATCCCTAACTCTAACCCTAAAGCTAAACCGAACCCTAACCCTAACAGTAACACTAACACTAAAACTAACCCTACCATATCCTGTAACCATAAACCTATTTCTAACCTCAACCCTAACTCTAAACCTAATCCTAACCCTAACCTTATGACCTAACCTTGGCCCTAACCCAACAATAACCCTAAACAAAGCATTAACCCTATCCCTAACACCTTTCAAAACCCAAATTTTAACCCTAACACTAAGTCTAACCCAAACCATATTCGTAACCTAAACCTAACCCTAACTCTAAAGATAACCCTATTCCTAACCCCAACACTAAACCTAACACTAACTCTAATCCAAACCTAACACTAAACTTAAGCCTATCCCTAAAACTAACACTTAACCCTATTCCCTAATAACCCTAACCCTAACCCTTACCCAACACGAACCTGAACACTAATCTTAACCTTAACCCTAAACCTAAACCCTATCTTTAACCCTAACCCTAACAATAAACCTAACCCTCAAC
The DNA here is from genome assembly GCA_030674055.1 of Rhabdomys pumilio. Classification (NCBI taxonomy): domain Eukaryota; kingdom Metazoa; phylum Chordata; class Mammalia; order Rodentia; family Muridae; genus Rhabdomys; species Rhabdomys pumilio. Next base: position 73,843,149 of record JANHMN010000013.1, on the reverse strand, counting down.
TAACCATAACCCTAATGGTAAACCTAACCATAACCATAAACCTAACTCTAATGCTAAACCTAACCCTAAACCTAACCTTAACAATAACCATAACACTAACCCTAAACTAAACCCTACAATTATTTAAGCCTAATTCCTAACTACAAACATAAACCTAACACTAACAATAATTCTAACCCTAACACTAAAACTAACCTTAGCCACCTAACCCTAACTTAACCCTAACACCACCAACTCTAACCTTACCCCTAACTATAAACCTAAATGTAACCCTAACCAAATGCTAACCCTAACCCTAACCTTGAGCCTAATTCTAAACCATATATATAGCCCTAACCCTAACCCTAACCCTAACCCTAATTCAATAATAACCCTAACCCTAGCTCTAAACCCTAACCCTAACCCTACAAAAACCCTAATCCAAACACTAACCCTAACCCTAACCTCTATCTCTAAACACAGCCCTAACACTAACACTAAACCTAAACCTAAGCCTAACCATGACCTAAACCAAACAATAACTCGAACCATATTCCTAACCCTAACCCTTACAATAACCCTTACAGTAATGTCAACTCTACCATAACCCTAAAATAACTCTAACCCTGACACTAAACCCTAACCCTAACTTTAAACCTAACACTAAACATAACCCTAATTCTAACCCTAACCCTAACCTTAAGTCTAACCCTTACAATAACTCTAAACTTTACCATAATCCTAAAACTAACCCTAACTCTAACCCTAAACCTAAACCTAACACTAACACTAACACTACCCTAAACCCTACCCCAAACCTAAACCTAACCCTAACCATAATGATAACACTAACATTAACCCAAACCCTAGTTTCTAACCTTAAATTAACCCTAACCCATCCCTAATCCTGACACAAACCCTAATCCTAACACAAACCCTATCCCCTATCCCTAACTCAAACACTAACCATAACACTAAACCTAAACATAACCCAAACCCTTATCCTAATTCTAACCTAACCCTAACCCTAACACTAACCCTACCCTAAATCTAAACTTAAGCCTAACCTTAATGGTATCCTTAACCCTGGACCTAACTCTAACCATAACACTTACAACTAATTCTAACACTAACACTAAAACAAAACCTAACCCTAAACCTTAACCTACCCATAACCATAACCCTTAACCTAACCCTTAACCTAACCATAAGCCTAACTCTAACC
>JANHMN010000013.1:73677335-73840679 GCA_030674055.1 Rhabdomys pumilio | reverse complement strand
CATAAAGATAAACTTAACACTAAGCCTAACCCTAACCCTAACCCTAAACCTAACTCTAACACTAACCATAATGATAAACTTAACACTAAGCCTAACCCTAACACTAACCCTAAACCTAACCTAAACCTAACCCTAAAGCTAACCATAACTAAACATAACTTTAAACCTAACCCTAACACTAACTATAACATTAACCAAACCCTGACCCTAAATCTAACCCTAACACTAATGCAAACCCTACAAAAACCTTAACCCTTAACCTAAGCCTAATCATTACCTTAATGACACACTTACCCTAAACCTAACACTAATGCTAAACTTAACCCTTAGACTAACCCTAACCCTAATGCCTATCGCTAACCAGAACCATAATTCTAACACTAAACCTAACCCTAACAATAACCCAAACCCTAACCTAAAGCTAACAGTAACCCTAACCATGACTCTGCAATAACCCTAAAATTAATTCCTAACACTAAACCTAAACCTAACCCTACCCCTACCCATACCCCTAACCCTAACCCTAACCCTAAAAGTAACACTAACCAAACAATAACCCTAAACCTTACCCTAACCCTAACCCTAACCCTAACCCTAACCCAAATACTAACCGTAGCCCTAACACTAATTCTAACGGTAAAATAACCCGAATCTTAAGCTTTTACCCTAACCCTAACCCTAACCCTAACCCTAATCCTAACTCTAACCCTAAACCTAACCCTAATCCTAACTCTAACCCTAAAGATAACCCTAACCCTAACATTATTCTTAACTATAACCATAACACTAACAGTAACACTCACCCGACAATAACCCTAAACCTTACCCTAATCTTAACCCTATCCATAAACCAAACACAAACCCTAACCATGTCGCTAACCAAAACACTAACCATAACTATTACACAAACCCTACCCCTAAACCTAAACTTAACGGTAAACCTAACCCTAAGGCTAACCATAACCCTATCCATAATCCTAACCCTAACCCTAACACCTAGTAACCTGAACGGTAAACTTAACCTTAATACTAACAATAATCTTACCCTAAACATAACCATAAAAATAACACTAACACTCCCCTAAACCAAACCCTAACTATAACCTAAACACTACCCTAAACCTGACCCTAACCCTAACCCTAACCCTAACCCTAACCCTAACCCTAACCCTAACCGCTATCACTAACCCTAAGACTAAACCTAACCCTAACCTAAACCTAACACTAACCTTCATAATAACTCTACAATAATCGTAACCCTAACACTAACCCTAAAACTAACCCTAATGCTAACCTTAATGCTAAATCAAACACTAACCTTAACATTAACGCTAACCCTGATCCATCTATAAACGTAACCTTGACCCTAGATTTAACCCTAACCATAAACCTAACAATAAGGCTAACCAATAACACTAACCATAATCTAAAACCTAACCATAATGCTAATCCCTCCCTAACCGTAACCCTAAGACTCTCTAAACCTAACCATACACCTAACCGTAACCGTAACCCTAACCCTAACCCTAACCCTAACCCTGAAACCTAACCCTACACCTAATCCTAACCCTGAAACCTAATCCTACACGTAACCCTAACCCTAATCCTAAAACTAACCCTAATTCTAACTCTAACACTAACCTTAACTGTAACACTATCTCTAACACTAATCCTTATCCCTAACCATAACCCTAAACCTAACTTCAACTATAACCCTAATTCAACATTAACCCTAACCCTAACCCTAAACCTAAACCTAAACCTAACCCTAACCCTAACCCTAACCCTTACACTAACACAACCCTAACCCAAACCCTAATCCTAACCCTAACTCTAACCCTAACCCTAACCCAACACTAACCCTAAATGTAACCCTATCCCTAACCCTAACCCTAACCCTAAAGGTAACATTAAGGGTATCCAATAACCCTAACCATAATCTTAACCCTAACCCTAAAGCTAACCCTACCCTAACCATAAAGCTAACCATAATCCTAACACTAACCCTACAATAACCATAACCCTAACCCTAACCCTATTCCTAACCCTAACTCTACCCTATCTGTAACCTCAACCCTAACCCTAACACAAACCCTAACCCTACCCTAAACATAACCCTATCCCTAAGCCTGAACCTAACCTTAACTCCATTTACCCATACACCTAACCTTAAAACTAAAGCTAACCCTAAAATAACCCTAACCATAAACCTAACGGCAACTTAACCCTAACCCTAAACCTAACCCTAATCCTTAACCTAACCCCACCCAAACCCTAAACCTAACCCTAAACCTTATCCTAACCAAAACCTAACACTAAGGCTAACAAATAACTCTATTCATAATCCTAACCCTAACCTCTCCCTAATCATAACCCTAACCCTAACCCTTAACCTAAATCTAACTTCTAAACCTAACCCTAACCTTAATACTAACCCTAACCCTAGCCCTAACCCTAACCCTAACCCTAACGCTAACCTTAAACATAACCCTAACACTAACACTAACCTTGACTCTAACCTTAACCCTAACACTAACCCTAACCATATTCCCTAACTCGATTTTTAAACCTAACCGTAACACTAAACCTAACCATTACCATAACACTAAACATAACCCTAAACCTAACAGTAAGGCTAACACTAAACCTAATACTAATGCTAAAACTAATGCTACCGCTAACCTAAACCTAAACCTAACACTAGCCCTAACACCAACCCTAAGCCTAGCACATTTATCATAAACCTAACCTCTAACCCTAACCTTAGCACTAACCCTACCCCAAGCCTAACTCTAACAGTAAAACTAACCCTAACTCTACAATAACCTTAACTCTAAAATAACCCTAGCCCTAACATTAATCTTAAACCTAAAAATATCCCCAAAACTAACCCAAACCTTAACCACAAAACTCCACATAACCCTAACACATACCCTTACTCCTAAACCTAACCATAAGTCTAATAGCAATTTAACTATAACACTAACCTAAACCCTAACACTAACACTAAACATAACCCTACCCAACCCAAACCATAACCCAAACCCTAACGCCTACCCTAACCCTAACACTAAACTTAACCCTAACCCTAAACTAACCCTAAACCTAACTTTAACCCTAAACCTAATATGAACCCTAACCCAAACCTTGCAGTAACACTAACCCTAACCACTAACCATAACCATAATGCTAACCCAAACACTAACCATAATCCTAGCACTAACCATAATCCTACCCTAACCCTAACCATAACCATAACCTTAACCCTAACCATAACTCTATACCTAACCCTAACTCTAACACAAATATTGAACCTAAACCTAATGCTGATATTAACCCTAACCCTAACCCTGACATTAACACTAACACTACCCTAACCCTAACCCTAACCTTAATCCTACCCTAAACCTGACACTAAACAAGACCCCTAACCCTAACCCTAACCTTAACACTAATCTTAACCATAACCCTAACCCAAACGCTAACCCTAACCCTTATCTAACCTTAACCATACCCAAGCCCTAACTCATATCACTATCCCTAACACTAACACTAAACATACCACTAACCCTAACACTAATTTAAACCTAATCATAACCATAAGCCTAAACCTTACCATAACTAAAACCAACCCATATTCTTAGTCCTAATACTAACCCTAAACCTAACTCTAAGCATAATTATAACCCTTAACCTAACTGTAACACTAACCCGAAACCTAATCCTAACACTAAACCTAAACTTAAACCTAACCCTAACCCTAAGTAAAACCAACCCTATCCTTAAACCTAAATCTAACTCTAACCATAATTATAACCCTAAACCTAACCATAACACTAACCCAAAACCTAACACTAACCTTAAACCTAACACTAACACTAAACCCGAACTTAAATCTAACCCTAACTAAAATCAACCCTATTCTTAAACCTAAACCTAACCCTAACCATAATTATAACCCTATATCTAGCTGTAACCCTAACCCTAAACATAACCCTAACACTAAACATAAACTTAAACCAAACCCTAACCCTATCCTAAACCGAAAACTAACCCTAACCCTAACTCTACAACAACCCTAACACTAACCACTAACCATAACCCTAAACCTAACCCTAACCCTAACACTAACTCTAAACCTAAACCTAACCATAACCATAACACTAACTCTAATGCTAACTCTTAACACTAAACCCTAAACCCTAACCCTAACCCAAACTGTAATCCTAACCATAACCATAACACTAACCCTAATCCTAACCTTAAAACTAAGCCCAAACAAACCCTAACATAACCCTAACCCTAACCCCTAACACTAACACTAAACCTAACTCAAAACCCTATCACTAACCCTAACCCTAAGCCTAACCCTAACCCTAAGCCTAACACTAACCCTAAGCTTATCACTAACCCTAACCCTACAATACCCTAACCCTAATATTAACCCTAGCCATAAAATCTATATCTTTTCCTAACTCTAATTATAACACTAAACCTAGCATTAACCCTAACTGTAACTTAACCTAACCACAACCATAAGCCTAAACCTAACCCTAACCCTACACACACCTTACAATAACCCTATACCTAATATAAACACTAATCGAACAATAACGCTAACGCTAATCATAAACCTAACCCTAACTTTAACCCTAACCCTAATGATAAACCTAACACTAATGCTAACCCTAAACCTAACCCTAATCCTAACCTTAACTCTAATCCTAACCATAACTCTATCCTTAACCCTAACCATAATGCTAAACCTAGCTGTAAGCATACCCTAATCCTAAACCTAACCCTAGTCCTACAATAACCCGAACCCTAACCTGTAATTCTAACCCTAGCTTTAACCCTAACACAACACTAACCTTAACCCTGAGCTAACCCTAACCCTAATTTTAACCTTTAGCCTTCTCCCTAACCCTAACCATAACCCTCACTTTAACCCTAACCCTAACCATAAACTAAATATAAACTTACCACTATGTCTAACCCTAAATTTAGAATTATGGTTAGGGTTAGGTTTAGGCTAAACCATAACCCTAACCCTTACCCTAACCCTGACCCTAAACTTAATCCTAATGTTAACCCTTCCATAACCCTAAGCCTAACCCTAACCTTAACCCTAAAATAACACTAACCCTAACCCTAAACCTAAACCTAAACCTAAACCTAAACCTAAACCTAAACCTACACTAACCCTAACACTATGCTAATCCTAACCCCTATACCTAACTTTAACACTAACCCTAACACTACACTATTGGGAGCCGACTTTTGACAGAAAGCGGCTAGAAAGCAGCTATCCATGCCTGTAAGGCGCACGTGCTAGCCATGCCTCCAAGGCTTACGTCATATCCAAGTGCCTACAAGGGGCGTGGCAAAAGTGTATAAATACCCCAGATTTCCCTTCAATAAAAGACTAGACTTGAGACTGCATAAGAACTTCTGTCTTGTCTCCATTCCTAGTGTTTCTTCCCCTTATCTCTCTCACTCTAGACCCTGACCCGAAGACAGGAGTAAGCAGCAACATTTTTTGTTAAGTCTTTTGTCTCAAGCCAGGTAGAGCAGAGCCAGTTGCAACACTACACTAACCCTAACCCCTATCCCTAACCCTAACACTAACCCTAACCCTTACACTAACTCTAACACTAATCCCTATCCCTAACCTCTATCTTTATTCCTAATCCTAACCCTAACACTAAACCAAACCTTAACCCTAACCATAAATTAAACATAAACCTACCAATAAGCCTAACCCTAATTCTAACCCTAACCGTAACCATAACCCTAACCATAACCCTAACGTTAAACCTAACCCTAACTCTTACCCTAACTCTAATCCTACCATAACCCTAAACCTAACCCTAACCTTAACACTACAATAACCCTAACTATAACCTGTAATGCTAACCCTAACCCTAACCTAACCTATTTTTAACTCTAACCCTAACCCTAACTGACGAAGCCCATTCAATCAGTCAATAGGTTCTCCAGCGCAGGAGTGAGGATTAAAAGAAGAGAAACTGTTAGACAAAGTTGCAGCATGATCCCAGCCAGTTCTGAGACTGAAGGCTGAGGTGGGTTTGTTTATTCTCACTTTTCTTTTAAACCCTTTTAATTACATGCAAGTAATTATGTATTTATGAGGAACCAACAACACAATAGATACAAACAGTCAAGGAACAAACAAGACAATATACAAAGTCCCGTGATCATGCCTGTGATTACTCTTGCTGTTTCTAAGGGCTCATCAGGATGACAAAAATATCTGAGCCTACTTCCCTGTCCTAGCCCACAGTCATATTCATGCCTGATGCCTACTTCTTTGTTCTAGCCTAAGACTTGGATTCCTGACTGAAAATACTTCTGTTTTAGCCTAAAATTAGATTCCTGCCTGAACTTCTCTGTTTTAACCTAAAATTAGATTGCTGCCTGAATTTACTTCCTTGACATGGCCCAATGTCAGATTCTTACCTAAAACCTGTTTCCTTGTCCTTGGCCAAAGTTGAATTCTTGCCAAGCAGCCCCAAAAGCTCTCCACATTTCCCCCTTTTATTTTATTTAACAAGACTGTGCCTGTCTTAGGTCATTCTGACAAGAATGCCTCCCTTACCCATCATTGAATATGAATTATGAAAAGCAGTGCACTTCTGTCTTAAGTAGGTAAGGCACTGCAGAAGGCTGCCCATCTTGGCTTGCCAGCCTGTTACATTTGGGGGTCAATTTTTAGTTTCAAGCCATGTACTTTAGCTGCCAACATGTTGATGTTGTTAAAGACAAGCTTTAACATCATGACAAGCAGGAATAAAACTATTCCCAGGACAAAAAGGGTTAGCATGATCGAGCTATATATGACATTCTTGAAGTTTGACCAAAATGGAAATACTGACATCAGGCCATGAATAATTTTATCAGCAGAATCTGCTGGATCAAAGCTCAGTGGAACAGCATTCTTTAAATTTATAATCTCAGTGTGCAAAGCTAAAACATCCAAAGAGGTGCTAGAATTATGCCAAATACCCTGTGTCTATGAACCTTTTCCCAATTATAGTGGCTGTCACTGTAAATTTTAGAAGTAACACAAATCCATTGGTATTTGGCATGGCACTCGAGATGGCTCCTTACATTTAAACCCTGAACCTCCTCCCCAGTAATTTGAATAGTGTAATAAAGAGCATCAATTCGTTGTTCCAAACATCTATCTAAATCTTCTTGATTACTCAGAACATTAGTAACATTTTTTGCTAGATGATGAACAAACATAGCTGTCTTAACTTCTTGTGTCAAAGCAATTGCGGAAACAGTGGTGCTAGCTATTAATGTAATCAAAGCTGTTATGCCAACAATAATCAAGGCCACTACCCTCTTTCTTCTGCTTAAAGCCCGACTCACTCCTTCCAATACTTGCAAGCTTTTTTCAGAATGCCAAGGTTCTGTAATACTCACAGGCAATAAAACAAAAGCTGCTTGATAGACCACCATAGTAGACATGCTATATTTCAATACATTAACACAATTAGAAAGTATACAATTAATACAACTTACATTGAATACTGTAGAAGAGACAAAAGTAATTTTAACATGACCAATTAATAAAAGATTAGGAGCTTTAACACATGCACTAACACTTGTTGTTAGTCCATATCCTGTCCCAATGTTATCTATAGCCAGTATGACTTCATAGAGAGCTGCCGCTAACTTCCAGACATGTCTCTGAAAATGTTCAGAACCAGCCTTTCATATGAAGATTGTCATTTCCAATACTGGATTGATTTCTAGACCAGTCCGTGGATGAGTCAGAATAACTGGTCACATTAAAGAAAGTAGAAGAATCATTATAACTTCTCTTTTTGATTCTCTGTCTCACAAAGTCTAAAAGTTTAAAGCAAGGTAGCTTGTTCAATCTGGGATATAGGCAAGCATAGGTGAGTCAGGAACATGTGTCCAATACAGCTTTCCAGTCACCATTCTCAGTGCACTCAGCACACAGGTCAGCATCATTCTTGGTCCCAGCATCAGCATGTCTCACCACAACGCTCCTGCAGCATCCTGCAGAAGAAACACAAACATGCCCTCTTCCCCATATTAAATATCTGATCTGAATCATGGCATATGCCTGTAAGTGGATCCTTCCATTTCACCTAGGCATAAGTATGCCTAGTTGTAGGATGCCATAGACACTCGAGAGTTCCTTGGAATCCAAATTTTAAAATTTTAAAATAAAAGGACATGATTTAAATAAATTAGTGGTATACAGGAATATAACTCCCCTTTTTTATTTTATGAAGATATTATTTTAAAGTTCCACAATACCTGTTTCTAAATACCTTGTCCTTGATTAAAAGGAATGCCAGTAATAAGGGTAATATTAAATTGTTGACAAAACATCTCAAATGCTTGACTGTAATAGTCAGTTCCATCATTTGTTTAATCTGGTTTAAAACAGCTAGCATAGAAAAACAATGTAGGCAATGACTAATTACATTTTTAGTTGCTTCTCCTGTCAAAGCAGTTGCAACCAGAAAGCCTGAAAAGGGGTCAATAGTCACATGTACATACTATAATTTTTCAAAATCAGAGATATGATTAACATCCATTTGCCATAATTGAATAGGTACAAGTCCTCAAGGATTAACACCATTATGTGGTACAGGAAGAAATTGAGGACACTCAGGACAATTCTTTACAATTTGACATGCATAATCTCTAGAAATACCAGATTGTTGTCTCAAGCTATTACTATTTTGATGATGTAAAGAATGGGATTGTTTGGCTAACTGTTCCTGTGTAAGGAACATTCCTGGTATACAAATCTGCTGTGGCATTGCTCTCACTAAGGAGTCCAGGCAGTCCACTATGAGTTCTTAGATGTCCTACAAAATAAGGAACTGTATGTTCTCTTAAATTGTGTTGTATTTGAATAAGTAATTGTAATATCTGAGAATTAGCAATATCTAAAAAAGGAACAGTTTCAACTAATTGTAAACCATGAGCTATATATTGGCTATCAGTATACAAATTAAAAGCTTGGTTTTTCAGCATTTCCAAAATAGCAACTACAGCACATAGTTCAATTATTTGTGCTGAAGCAGAAGGAAACTCAAGAGAATGAACATGTGATCCAATCGCATATTCTACCTTCCCATTAGATGAGCCATCTGTAAATACAGTAAGAGCATTTTCTATGGGCTGCATTCATAAATTTATAGAAAATACAAAAGCGTGCATAACAACTTGACTTTTGGATAATGATTATCAATTTTGCCTGAAAAGTTTGCACATGCAATAGGCCAAATATCAGTATTCTGCAATAACCAATTTAACTGCTGTTTGGAATAAGGAATAAATATCTTATCAGGTTCTTTTCCAAAATATTTTTCTTGATTCTATTCTAAAATTTTGTATTAAGAAAGCTACAGCTTCATAATAGGATGTTAAAACTTTACTTGGAGATGAAGAAAGATGAATTCACATTATTGATCCCTTTTGCCAAAGGACTGCTGTGGCCACATGAGTTGTAGCAAGGATGCAAGCAGCCAGCAATTGATCATAGTCTGTATAATGTATCTGCTCTTGGCTAACAGCTTCCTCCACCTTCTGCAAAACTATTCGTCCCTCATCAGTTAACTGTCGAGGGGAATTAGGATTTGCATTCCCCTTGAAGGTTTAAGTTCTCCTGTAGTAAGCTTAAGATGAGGTCTCAGCCAATTAATATCTCCTAACAACTTTTGAAAATCATTAAAAGCAAACTGTCTCTTTGCATGTACACCTGTAAGCCAGAAGACGGCACTAGATCCCATTATAGATGGTTGTGAGCCATCATGTGGTTACTGGGAATTGAACTCAGACCCTCCAAAACAGCAGTCAGTGCTTTTAACTGCTGAGTCATCTCTCCAGCCCTAACTATCCTTTTTATTGGAATTTTCTGTGCCACAGTCTGCTTAGGATACAACTGAGGTCCCAAATATTAAAAGAGATATTGCCTTTGAATCTTTTCTGGAGCAGCAAGCACTTCAAGATTTTAAAGCTCATTGTATGAGAACAAAGGCTTGTAGTATAAAATTCCTTCAAAGGGATCAGCTAACAAAATATCCACATAATGAATAATATACACTGAAAGATTCAAACTCCTAACTTCTTGTACCAAAGCAGCAACAAAATTTCTTACATAATGTAAGGCTATTAGCCATTTCTTGAGGCAAAACTTTCCAGTGATGTCACTTCATGGATTCTCCAAAATACAAGCAAACTCACTAAATGCAAACCTCCCACAGTCACCAGAATGTAAAGGAACAGTATTAAAACAATCCTCCAAATCTATAATAATTCTGTATGCATTTCTTGGAATGACCCATTTCCTTGTCCTTGGCCAAAGTTGAATTCCTGCCAAACAGCACTAAAGGCTCTAACACTGACACTAACACTAACACTAACACTAACTCCATCTGTACTCTAACCCTAATCCTACACTAACCATAACCCCATCCCTAAATCTAACCTATTTTAAACCCTAACCCTAAACCTAACCCTAACACAAACACTAACCCTAACACTAACCCTAAACGTAACCCTGAAAGACCCCCAAGAGGGGAGACCCTCACTCAAGTCTCAGGATGTCACGACCACCCAATGATTCACAAGACACCAATCTAGATGCAATCAGCAAGAGGTATATTTTGGGATCAACTGGCTGATGGTCAATCCATAACTTGCACAGGAGCAGAGGAATTGACAAAACAGCCTGGCTAGGGGAGGTCTTATATAGGGGAACCCACAAACCAGGAGGAGGTTAAGGGGTAACTAAGGAAACATAATATTAAAAACAGTGGAAAGTCTCAAGAAATCCCAACCCATAATTTAGTCAGGGTCATATGGAAAACATCTTGTACACTTATCTTTTGTAAGAATGTAGCCTTGCCCAACCATTTATCTTGTGGTCAGCTAGATTCTGGGACCACCCAGATGACTTGCATCTTTCTTTGTGGTCAGGAATGTGTCTCGTGCTTTGGGCCTTCCCCACCCACAGGTGGGTTCTCTTCCCTGAGGTCTGAGGAATCTTAATCAGCCTCTCCCTTCCTCAGGAGTAATGTACTCTTACTGGAATATAGAATGTATCCTGGGTCAGTGAAGACCTAAAATCTCACATCTAGTTCTGCTTTCTTTGTGGAACTAGTGAACTGGCTGGCTGTGGGAAATGATCTCGTGGAGGGAGGGAGTCCGGAGGTGGGGTCCCACGGCAGTCTGGAAACGGGGTCCCAGGCCCAGGCTTCCCACACTGCTGGCAGAGGGTCCCACATTCACACAACTGCTATGGGCTGGTGGCTGCAGTTCAAGGTTCCAGGGTTCCAAAGGCTGGGAATCTTGCAGCAGGAGCAGGAAAGCCCAGGCAATATGTGGAGTCTGGTTTTCCAAAGCTTCTATTGTTCATGGTGTGGTGAATGGGTGTAGATGATGTGCACTTTCTGCCAAAAGCCAGGCTCCCCTGGCTTTTATAGGGAGGGGCAGAAGGGGAGGGAGTAATTTAATTAGCTACGCCCCCCACCTTTAGATAACTCATTAATATTTTAATCTCTAGAGGTGGAGACCTGCTAATCATGCCCTCTACCTGTGTGCTATGTGACTGAAGGTCGAAGGTTAAACGGAGTTACCTCATCCAAGGCCCGACAGCTGGCCTATATTTTTTTTTGTGCTCACGTCTAGGGGTCTTAAAAACTTTCTATACTTTTCAGAAGTTTTCTACATTTTTCAACCCCTATTCCTAAACATAACCATATCCCAAACACTAAACCTAATCCTAACATGAACCCTAACCCTAAAACTATCTCTAACCCTAATCCTAAGCCTAAGCCAAACACTAATCATAAACCTAACCTAACCTGAACCCTAACATGAACCCAAAAACTAATCTTACTATAATGCTAGCCTGAAACCTAACCCTAACCCTAATCCCTCCCTAACTGTAACCGTAATCTTATACCTAGCACTAACCCTAACCCTAACATTAACCCTACCCTAAACCTAAACATAACCCTAACACAAACACTAACCCTACAATAACACTAACCCTAACCATAACCCTAACCTTAACAATAACTGTAACCCTAAAGACACCCTAACACTTACCCTAACCCTACCACTAACAATAACCCAAAAATAACCCTAACCCAACTCTAACTCGAACCCTAATCCATAAGCTAACCATAACACTAAAACTAACCCTAACACTAACCTTGATGCTAACCTAAACTTAACACTAACCCTAACTCTAACCCTAACTCTACAATAACTCTAACACTAACCCAAAACTCCTAACCCTAACTTTAAACCTAACGTTAACACTAACCCTAAGGCTAACCCTAAACTAAACATAAACCTAACTTTAACACTAACCCCAATCCTAACATCAACCCTAACCCTAACCCTAATGTAGGCTTAATCCTAAGCACTAACACTAACACTAACACTAAAACTAACCCTAACTCAAAGCCTAACCCTAACCTTAACTCTAAACCTAAGTCTATCCCTAAATATAACCCTAATTTCAACAGTAACAATGACACTACAATAACACTAAAACTTACTATAACCCTAAACCTAACCCTAAACCTAAACCTAATCCTAAACCTAACCCTAACCCTAACCCTAACCCTAACCCTAAACCTAAACCTAACCCTAAGCCTAAACCTAACCCTAACCCTAAGCCTAAGCCTAACCCTAAGCCTAAGCCTAAGCTTAAGTCTAACCCTAACCCTATAATAATTATAACCCTAAGGACTAACACTAACCCTAACCCTAACCCTAACCTAACCCTAAACCTAACCCTAAACCTAACCCTAACGCTAAGCCTAAGCCTAAACCTAAGCCTAACCCCACAATAATTATAACCCTAAGGACTAACACTAACCCTAAACCTAACCCTAACTCCTAAATCTAAAACTAACCCTAACCCTAATTCTAAACCTAAACCTAATTCTAGCCCTAACCCTAACACTAATTCTAACCCCAATCATAACATTAATTCTAACGCCCCCTAACCCTAAAGCTAACCCTATCACTAATGCTTACTCTAACACTAAACCTAACCCTAACTCCTAACCCTAACCCTAAAATTAACCCTCACCATAATCCTTACCCTTACACTAACCCTAACCAAAACCCTAACCTAACCCTAAGAATAACCATAACCATTACAGTAACCTTACAATAACTGTAAACTTTACCCTAAAACTAACACTAACCCTAATCCTAACTCTAAACCCTAAACCCCAAGCTTAATCATAACCCCAACCCTTACTCTAACATTAAACCTAAACGTAGCCCTAACACAAACCCTAACCCTAACCCTACCCTAACCCCAACTCTAACATAAACGCTAACCCTTAACCTTACAATAACACTAACCTTAACCCTAAAGTTATTCCTATCCTACTTCTAACACTAACACTAACCTTAACTTTAACACTAACACTAAAACTAACGCTAACCTAACCCTACCCTAAATATAACCTTAACCCTTAAAAAACCCTAACCATGACATTAACCATAACCCTACCTCCTATTCCTAGCCCTAACTCTAAGCCTAACACTAAACCTAACACTAACCTTAACTGTAACCTAATCCTAACCTTAAACATAGTGCTAATCCTACACCAAACCCTAACACTAAGACTAACCGTAACCATACAATAACCCTAACCTTAACATGAACCCTAATCCTAACCATAAAATAACCCTAAATATAACAATAAACCTAATTTTAACCCTAACCCTAACACTAACCCTAACCCTAACTCTATAATAAATTTAACCATAACAGGTAACCATAATCCTAACCCTAACCCTAAATTTAACCCTAGTCCTAAACCTACCTAACCCTAACCCAAACGCTAACCTTAACCTTACAATAACACTAACCCTAACCATAAACTTAACCTTAACCTACTTCTAACCTTAACACTAACCTTAAATCTAACCCTAACACTAAAATTAACAGTAACCTAACCCTAACCTAAATATAAGCCTAACCCTAAAATAACCCTAACCATAACACTAACCATAACCCTACATCCTATTCCTAGCCTTACCTCTAACCCCAAACAAAACCTAAAACTAATCCTAACTGTAACCTAAACCTAACCTTAACCATAATGATAATCCTAACCCAAACCATAACTCTAAGACTAACCCTAACCCTAATATAACCCTAACACTAACCCTAATTGTAGCTGTACAATAACCCTAACCATAACCATAACTCTACAATAATTTTAACGCTAACCCATAACCCTAATCCAAACCTGAACCCTAAACCTAACCCTAGCCCTAAACCTAACCCTAAACCTAATAATAACACTAACCCTAACAAAACACTAACCCTACCCGAACCATAACCCTAAGGCTAAGCTGAACCCTAATCTTAACACTAACCTTAACACTAGAACTAACCCTAACCCCTATCCATAAAAATAACCCTATCCCTAACTGTAACACTACACCTAACCCTAACCCTAACCCTAACCCTAACCCTCACCCTATCCCTAAAATAATCCTATCTTTAACCTTAACCCTAACTTAACCCTAACCATTAAACTAACCCTAACCCTAAATCTATTTCCCCCTAATCTTAACTCTAACCCTAACACTAACACTAATACTAACACTAACCCTGATCCTAACCCTAACCCTAACCCTAAACTTAACCCTAAACCTAGCCCTAGTCCTAATCCCATCCTAAACCAAACCCTAACCTTAACACTATCCATAATCCTAAACCTAACAGCTAAACCTAAACCCAACTGTAACTCTAATGCTTACTCTAACACTAAAGGTCACCTTAACCCCTAAACCTAACCATAAACCTAACACTAAACCTAACACTAAAATACCACAAACCTAACACCTATACCTAATACTAACCCTAACAATAAATCTACAATAACCCTAACACATAACGCTAACCATTAGTTCTAACACTAACCACAACCCTAACTTTAAACAATCCTAAAGGAACCCTAACCATACAATAACCCTAAAACTAACCCTAACCCTAACACCTAACCCTAAACCCAACCCTAACCCCTAATCTAAAAATAACCCTAACCCTAATTCTAAACCTAACCCTAATACTAACTAACCCTAACTCTAACACTAACACTAATTTTAACCCGAATTATAACCCTATTCTAATGTCACCTAACATTAACCCTAAGCCTAACCTTAATCCTATTCTTGACCCCTAAACCTAAACCTAACCCTATCACTAACGCTTACTCTAACACTGAACCTAACCCTACCCCAACCCTAACCCTAACCTAAAACCTAACCCTAAAATAAACCTAATATTAACCTCTAACTAGAACCCTAACCCTAACCCAATCCTAGCCCTAAACACTACATAGCCCTAACTATAACCCTACAATAACCCTAACCATAGCACTAAGCCTAAACCTAATCCCTACCCTAACCCTACCCCTAACACTAACACTAAACCTAAATATAACCCTAACCATAACCATACCACCAACAATTAACCCCACCAACAATTAACCCTAAGCCTAACCCTAAACCTAACCCTAACGCTAACTTTAAGGCTAAATTGAACCCTAACACTAAAACTTTCATAACTCTAATCGAAACCGTAAACCTAATCCTACCAAAAACCTTAACCCCTAAACCTAAGCCTAAACCTAACAGTAAACCTAAAACAAGCCATAAACTTAAGATTAACACTAAACCACTAATTCTAACCCTTACCACCGCTAAAACTAAACCTAACCCTAACACTTACCATAACACTAACCCACTACCCTTACCCTAACCCTAATCCTAACCTAAACCTAACCCTAACTCTAAACCTAACAGTAAAACTACCCACAACTCCACCTTAACAACAGCCCTAAACTAACCCTAACCCTTAACCCTAACCCTAAGCCTAACCCTAATACTAAAGTATCCCTAATGCTCACTAACCCCATACCTAAAATTAAACCTATACCTAACCTTTAACCTAAGCCCAAACCTACCCTAAACCTAAACCTAACCATAACGAAAACCCTAACATTAACCCTAATCATAAACCATAACCATAACCATAACCCTAACAAACCATAGCCTTAACACTAACAGTAAACCAAATTGTACAATAACCATATTCCTAACTCTAACCCTAAACACTCCCTAACCCTAACCCTCACTCTAACCCTACAATAACCCTAACACTAACCCCAAAGTTAACCTCTATACCTAACCCTAACCCTATATCTAACACTAACCCTAACTGTAACCCTAACACCTATTCTTAACCCTAACTTTAACCCTAACCCTAACACTAAGCCTAAACATAACCCTAACACCCTCTCCCCCCAAAAAAACCCTAAGCCTAACTCTAACCCTAACTCTAAGGCTAAGTCTAACCATAACCCTAATCCTAAACTAAACCTAACCATAATCATAAATCTCAACCTAACCATAACAATAACCCTAACACTAAACGAAACCCTAGCCCTAACACTAAACCTACCCCTAACAGTAACCCACACAATAACCCTAATTCTAACATGAACCCTAATCCTAAAATAACACTAACAGTAACCCTAACTCCTACTCCTAACACTAACCCTAACACTAACCCTACACTAACCCTAAACCTAAACCTCACCCTAAGCTTAACACTAAACCTAACTGTAACCTTAAGGATAACTTTAACTTAAAACCTAACACTACAATAACCCTAAACCTAATCCTAACCCTAACCTCAACCCTAACCCTACATAACCCTAACAGAAATAATTTCCAAGACCAAATTTATTCCAGAGGGAAAAAAAAAAGAAATAGTTCAACTTCTTAGGTATCCACTCAGGAAATCCCTGTAATCAATATTCCCAGGCTACTAGGTGCAAAATAATCTATCATTATCAGATAAGCTACACATGCATACCTCTATAACTAGAAGTCTCCACTTTTAAATTTCAGGACTTTACAATTTAGATACTGACACACTTTTTTCTTGATGGTATTTTGCAGATCATGAGTAGACCAAGATTGTAGGGCAGGTTAATTGAATACAGAAATCACAGAGATGCTTTTAAGTCAATGACAAAAAAGCAGCAATTATCCCTCAAAACGATTTTTACCAAAGCCTACATAGAGAGAAAATCAGCACAGAGATAATCAGTTAACCAGAAGCAACTCACCCTTACTGTAAGCATTCATCTGAAAGAAACCCAATCTGCAAGAGCAAGCCAACATTTTACTAGCCAGTCTAAGAAAGCCAGGGAAGATAGTAGGTACCTGTACTGAATCCTCACGGTGGTCTGCAGCCAAGTGAGAGGTCAGGTATGAGGTATTGGTCTGCCTGCTGGGCTGGATTTCCCACTCTCCTCTGAACTCTGATGATGTAGTCTGCCTAGGCATTAGGAAACATGACAGCAGGATATGGAAGGAAAGGTAAAGCAATAGAAAGCAACAATAAAATCCAGTATGTTAGTGTTCCTGCAGGGTTTCTGTATGGAACTTGACTATAACAACTGTTGCAAAGCACTGAGAAATAGTACTTTGACAGCATTCATTTTGACTAATGAACCAACACATCAGTTGAAAGAAAACCTATACGAACCAAGAGTAGAGAGGGAGCCAACCAAAAGCTGGGAATCACCTTTCAGCTTCCACGTTAATGTGATTTCAGCAGCCACTAAGCAGATCAAATTTAGAAAGTTAAAAGATATTGAGCAAACAGTCATAATTTCATTGATTAAACAACTGAGCTGATAAAAGTCTTCCCAAGAGGAACCAAGACAATGTCATTTCCTTAAATAGGTAGGCAGCTTACTACTCTTAAGATTAATGTTCATGAGACTTGCTTTTCCTTCTTTCGCCATCCCTCCTCCTCCTCCATTTTTTGAGACCAAGGTCTTATTCTGGTAACCCTAATTGGGATGAAATTCATAATAATTCTTCAAGTGTTGAGATTATAGGCATAAAACACCATATCTGACTAACAAGAGATTCACTAAGATGAACAGTGGCTGGAATATGCTTTCATATCTAAATGAATGAGCAAAAGTAGTTTTCTTTACTTTTATTTTTAAAAATATTTTACTTATTAAAAATATTTGTAGATTTGTGTTATGTATATGAGTGTTTTGCCTACATGTATGTATGTGTACAATGTGCCAATGAAGATCAGAAGAAGGTGTTAGATATGCTGGAACTGGAGTTACAAATGGTTGTGAGTCCCTATGTAGATCTTGAAAACTGAATCTAGGTCTTTTGGAAGAGCAGCCAGTGATTTTCATCACTGAAGCCATCTCTCTAACCCCTAAATATATTTTTAAAAAGACTCACATGCTAAGAACAAGTAAGCACACAAAGACAAACATAAAGCTTATGATTCTTTGAGCCAATATAATTTAATTTGGAATTAGAAACAATTTACTAACTTACATTCTTTTAGAAATTTAATTTCTTTTAGAAAGCAAAAGACAGATATTTATTCAGCAAAAATAAGATCTCAAAAAAATTAAAACTCTTCATACCATTTCTACTTTTGCTGCCATTTAGGCTGCCCTCATGTCTTCTTTACCTGTTTGTTGTTTAAAGTCTCATACTAGTCTGCACTCACTTATGTGTGACTTTTTGTTCTGTAGTCTGTATTAGGTACCTTCTACCCTGAGCCAAATGGCTGAGGAGGTACTGCCACCATGTCTCACAGCTGTACAACAGTCCTAAAGCTAAAAAAAAAAAAAAAAAAAAAAAAAAAAAAAAAAAAAAAAAAAAAAAAGCTTTAAAAATGAGCAGTTTGAGAGGAAATAATGAGAGATTAGTAATTAAAATTTTAATTGCTGCTAATATCAGTAACAGCAGGGATTGGAATAGAATATTGCTCCTCTACATGAGCATTAGGTAAGGAACTTATCTCAGAAATGCTGGTGACTATAAATTTGTATTCTGTAGTTTAAGGCTCCATATTGACTATTTCCCTCTAAGGATTTTATTCTAAGGATTTAGAACTGTCTAAAGTTCACTAGTAAGTGACCTAACAGACATTTCCTATAAAGCTACAGTTTACTTGTCATTATTAACAGACTTATAAGGTCACATAGATAATAATAGTACTGCAAAAGATTCTTGTCAGATTTGCTGTTATTTCCTTTGGGGGATGAAGAAGTTCAATAAAGAGGTACCTGTAGTAACTTGCTTACTATGTAATTTCTACAAGAGAGGGTTGGGTTTCATGTTAACAGCAACACAAAAGAGTTGAAACTATTATAAATATTCCTTCCCTGCTGGGTTTTGTAAGTTGTTTAGGTTGATCTTGAACTGGCATGCCATCATCCCACCAGTGACCTGTGTAGCTGGGATTAGAGTATACACTAATTTGATGTTTCCCTTCCAGTGATTTCTGTTGATAGATATTCACATGGTAAGTTTTCCAAAATAAGACTGTAATATATACCAAAATTATACCATGTTATAAACTCAGTGTCATTATCAGATGCCTAGACAATTGAATCAATGTTTTTCTAACATTAGAAGATATACAACTAATTTAGTAATGTATAAATAGAGTATTCAACTTCTTACACTGTTATGCAAAATTAAGTCTCATTATATAACTCCAGGTTGGCCTCAAACTCATGATGCCCCTACTTCAGGTATGTGCCACAACAGTTCCCAGTTTTCCAAGATTTAATTACTTAAAATATCTGAAGGGGATTGGAGAGATAGCTCAGCAGTTAGAGCTCTTGCATAGGACCTGAGATCGGTTCCAAACACCTACATAGTAGATGACAATTGTCTGTAACTCCAGTGCCAGAGAATCTAATGCCCTCTTTTGATCTCTGTCAGCACCAGGCACATACAAAGTACAAAAACAAACACACTGAAAAAAAAATAAAGCAAGAGGAGGCACTCACAAAGACCTGCTCCTATTTGAGGATCTATAGGCAATTGCTAGTTGCTGGGAGAGGAACACTTTTT
This sequence comes from Rhabdomys pumilio, assembly GCA_030674055.1. Classification (NCBI taxonomy): domain Eukaryota; kingdom Metazoa; phylum Chordata; class Mammalia; order Rodentia; family Muridae; genus Rhabdomys; species Rhabdomys pumilio. Next base: position 73,820,696 of record JANHMN010000013.1, on the reverse strand, counting down.
TTCAGCCCTACAGTCATTTGTAAATTGCCCATTCCTCAGTAAGCAACCCCAAAGTCAAAAAAAAAGATAAGGCAATTGGAGAGATGGCTCAGCAGTAAAGAGTACTTGCTGCTCCTGCAGAGGTCCCAAGGGTTCAGCACTCACATTGAAGAGCTCACAATTACCTCTCACTCCAATTCAAGGGGAGCTAATGACCTTCTCTCCTGCATCTGCACATATGTGATGTGTGCATTGTATATGTGTGTGCATGTACATATTTTATATATTATTCAAGCTCACACACCCATACATACATACAGATAAAGTAAGTAAATCTTTGGAAAAGCAGTATGAAAGTAGAAAAGAAACTAGTTGAGAAGAGGAAAGGATCAGTGGGAGAGCGGAAGGAGAGGGTGATGAATGATAAATATGAACAAAACACATTATATTAACACATACAAGTCACAATGAAACCAATCATTATGTATAACTAATATATACCAATAAAACCTTTAAAAAGTCCATTTACTGGCCAGTTAGCATTCTTTAGGGTTTTATGATATATACACAAAACATTACTTCTTTCATAAATGTTGGTTTTGTTCTGCTTGTTTTGTTTTGGTGTGTGCATGTGTAAATATTTATGTACACATATACATGTGGCCAGAGGTCAACCTTGGTGTGTTCCCCAGTGGCCAACCATATTTATTTATTTATTTATTTATTTATTTATTTATTTACTTATTTATTTTATGGAGAGGGTCTCTCAGTGGCCTTCCTTCCTTCCTCCCTACCTCTCTCCCTTCCTCTTTCTTTTTCTGTCTTTCTTTCTTTCTCTCTCTCTCTTTCTTTTTGTATTTACTAATGGGTGAAGGACTCTCAGTGGTCTGTAACTCATCATGTAGGACATGCTGGCTGTTTAGTGAGCCCCAGAAAACTGCTTGTTTTTGTTTCCATGCTTCTGGTATTACAGGTGTGTGCCTGCTACCATGCCCAGCTTTTCAGTTTTGTTTTGTTTTGCTTTGTTTTATTTTGTTTTGTTTTGTTTTGTTTTGTTTTGTTTTGTTTTGCTTGTTTTGTTTTGTTTTAAGGAACCAGACTTGGGTCCTCTGGAAGTGCAGCAAGTACTCCTAATTACCAAGTCATATCTCCTCATTACCAGTCTTCTGCTTTTTTTCCACATAAGCTTTGTATGTTCTTCATATGAGTACTGGGAGTACTACTCAGGTCCTCATACTTGCAGGGCAAACACTTTACCAACTGAGCTATAACTCCACTCCATAAAAGTTGTTTTTGCATTTGTTTTAAGTGACATAAAAAGGAAAAGGAAAAGGAAAAGCTTGCACTAAGAATGTAGCCCACTATTAGCAAACTTGTTTAAGGTCCTCAGGTTGATCTCCAGAACAAAAGTAAATAAAAAATAAAAAAGAAAATATAAAACAGAAGAGAAAGTACAGGGTCAAAATGGACATTTATTTATATTCACATGTATGATTGAACACAGATTATGTATAGGCTGAACAAGTGCTCTATATCTAATCAAGATGTACAGGCCAGTGTTGAAATGCTTTATGATGTTTATGATGTTTATGATGCTTATGTTTATATGAGCACAAGTACACATACATGTGTGTGTACTAGTGGATGCAGGAGGAAAATATTTGAAGTCATGTTCTCAGGAGTCAGATGTCTTGCTTTCTGAGACATGGTCTCTCACTGGGACCTGAGACTTGATGGTTTCCACCAGCTGGCTGATCAGGGAGCACGAGGGATCCTTGTCTCTATCTGTCCTGCCTGAGATTATAAATGTGTGCCACTAATAGCTCACTATCAAAAAACATGTCCTTATATCTGTGCTTTAGTGTTTGAGCTATCTGTCCAGCAAAAATTTATTGCCTTCTCATTGGTCTCAGTATCAGCTGCCAAGTTAAAAAAAAAGTTTAAAGCAAATTTCCTCATCACCAGTCTTCTGCTTTATAGCCCACTTGCCTGCTGAAGTTAATTCCAGCATTTTGGAAACTTCCTATTTTTGTAGACTCAATCCCTAGGGCTTCTTTATTAGATACATAATTATTGTTGGTCATGCTCTTTCTGCTTAGACTGTCTTGTTCATCTCTACTTCTTTCAAGAACATTTCAAATGCAGCTTTTTCTCCTCCCTGTGAAATAATGTCATGCTCTGACTAGAAGAAATGTTTCCTTCTAATTCCAAATGAGACTGCGCACATGTCTTTAATCCCAGCACTCATCAGATCTCTGTGTGTTTAAGTCCAGTCTCGTCTACACAGATCTTGTCACAAACAAACAAACAAACAAACAAACAAACCAATTCCAAGACGTCATACTTTTTAATTCTTCTCTACTCTGTCTTGTGTTACAGGTACCTGGCTACACGGCTTATCTATTTGTCAGATCTTTGGAAACAAAAGTTCTCTACTTATTCCTGAGGTCATTAGGTTTGCCAGCCAGTGGCTACCCCTGACAAGCCACAGCATGAAACATAAACATAAAAGTGGGGACAAATAAGGAGACTACCAAAGAGAGGAAAAAGATAGGGCAATGGTAGCAGAAGACAAAATTGTTCCATTTTCTCTCACAATGACAATCTAGGTTTAAAAACAGTGGCTATTTGTGTGAAAACAGAAGCTGAACTAATGGAAGAGAAGAAGGGGGTCAGTGAGAGAGGGGCAGCTGAACAAAGCACAACAAAACACGTGTACAAAACTGGCTTTTTTCATATTTTGTATTGAATATTATGTCTACATTTCAGATTTTATCCCCTCACTCCATTCCTCCCACCATCCAGGAACCCCCTATCCCATCCCCCCTGCCTCCACAAGAGTCTGCCCCCACCTACCCTCCAAGCCCCCCTCCCCACCTTCGAATTCCTCCCCGATCTCTGTTCAGTCTTCATGGGATCAAGGATTTCCTCTCCCACCCAGGCTGACAAGGCCATACTCCCCTAAGTATACAGCTGAAGTCATGGGTGCCTCCCTTTGTGCTCCCAGGCTCATGGTTTAGACCCTGGGGAGCTCTGGTTGGTTGGTATTGTTGCTCTCCTCTTGGGGCCACCAACCCTTTCAGCTCCTTCAGTCCTCTAACTTCTCCATTGGAAAAATTTGATCACATCAATGGGTAGCTGGGATCATCTGCCTCTGAATATGTCAGACTCTGGCAGACCTCTGAGGAAACAGCTACATCAAGGTTCCTATCAGCTGACATCCATATTGGCGTCTATCTTTGGTGACTGCACATGGGACGGATACCAAGGTTGAATAGCCTCCAAACAGCCCCTCCTTGACTTTCTGTTCCACACTTTGTGGTCATATTTGCCCCCTTGAGCATTCTGTCACTTCTTCCAAGTAGGACCGAGGCATCCACACTTGGTCTTCTTTCTTCATGAGCTTCATGTGTTCTGTGAGTTGAATCTTGGCAATGCCAAGCTTTTGGACTAATAGCCACATATCAGTGAGTACCATGTGTGTTCTTTTGTGATTGGGTTACCTCACTCAGGATGATATTTTCTAGTTCCATCCATTTACATAAGAATTTCTCAAATTCATTATTTTTAATAGCTGAGTAGTACTCCATTGTGTAAATGTACCACATTTTTGTATCCATTCCTCTGTTGAAGGACATTTGGGTTCTTTCCAACTTCTGGCTATTATAAATAAGGCTGCTATGAACATAGTGGAGCATATGTCCTTGTTATATGTTGGAGCATCTTCTGGGTATATGCCCAGGAGTGGTATAGCTGGGTCCTCAGGTAGTGCTATGTCCAATTTTCTGAGGAACCGCCAGACTGATTTCCAGAGTGGATGTACCAGCTTGTGTTCCCACCAACAATGGAGGAGTGTTCCTCTTTCTCCACATCCTCGCCAGCATCTACCATCACTTGGATTTTTTTATCTTAGCCATTCTGACTGATGTGAGGTGGTATCTCAGGTTTGTTTTGATTTGCATTTCCCTGATGACTAAGGATGTCGAGCATTTCTTAAGGTGCTTCTCAGTCATTCAAGTTTCCTCAGTTGAAAATTCTTTGTTTAGCTCTGCACCCCATTTTTAATAGGGTTATTTGGTTGTCTGGAGTCTAATTTCTTGAGTTCTTTGTATATATTGGATATTAGTCCTCTATCGGATGTAGGATTGGTAAAAATCTTTTCCCAATCTGTTGGTTGCCGTTTTGTCTTATTGACAGTATCCTTTGCCTTACAGAAGCTTTGCAATTCTATGAGGTCCCATTTGTCAGTTCTTGATCTTAGAGCATAAGCCATTGGTTCTGTTCAGGAACTTTTCCCCTGTGCCTAGGTATTTGAAGGTCTTCCATACCTTCTCTTCTATTAGTTTCAATGTATCTGGTTTTATGTGAATGTCCTTTATCCACTTGGACTTGAGCTTTGTACAAGGAGATAAGAATGGATTGATTTGCATCCTTCTACATGTTGACATCCAGTTGAACCAGCACCATTTGCTGAAAATGCTGTCCTTTTTCCACTGGTTGGTTTTGGTTCCTTTGTCAAAGATCAAGTGATCATAGGTGTGTGGGTTCATTTCTCGATCTTCATTTCTATTCCATTGATCTTTCTGCCTGTCTCTGTACCAATGCCATGCAGTTTTTATCACTATTGCTTCCACTTTACTAACATAAACTAAAACCATATTTTAAGGTTTGTTTTGTGATTTTATTTATGCATATGTATGTGTGCCTTCCTGAGTTTATATATACCAATTGTGTGCATGTGCCCACAAATCCAGAGGCTATCAGATTCCCTGGATACAGAGTTACAGGCAGTGTTAGCTGTTTGATATAGGTGCTGGGAACCAAATTCAGATTTTCTGCAAGAGCAGGAACTGCTTTTAATTGCTCAGTCTATCTCCAGCAAGCCCCCACAACAAATACTTTTTGTTACAAACATATAACAAGTATTAAGATTAAAAGACAACAATGAGATCATCCAATTTGGCTAAGATGGTAATATTTTTACTTTATATATGTTACTTGCAAATGTGCCCTTTGAGACAGGCTCCACTGCCACCTCACTTCCTGCCCACACTTTCTATTGTTAGTTGCTCAGCAACTAACAATACCAATCTTGGTATTGCAGAAATAAGAAAGCAGGGGCCCGGTAAAATTGATGCTAGACTGACATTAGACAGCTGGCTGACAGCAGAAGGAGGATGGGCAGTTTAGTGACCATAGCTCAAAGTAAGTAATTGTATCATTGTGTCAAATTTTATCAAATAATTCTATCTATAAAGCATTTCTTCTTAGCATAGAAAGGGAGGCTTAAATCCTAGAGTCTGGTCAAGTATTTTCAACTTGCTATAGGATGATGGTGAAACCATCACTACTTCACAAGAATTAAGTTGTACCTCAAGGCTGTGGAAGTGTGGTTGTCTACAACCACCTTAGCACTCGGGAGGCTGAAGCAAGAGTATCTAAAGTCCAACAACCATCTAAGGAAACTGGTGAGATAATACCACAAAATAAAGCAACCCAATATTTGAAATCTTTTCTTGAGGGTCTAAAAAACTTCTCAAAGACACTTTTCTAGCTGTTTAAGTTGGAACTAGTGTTTAATTTGGCTGTAAAGCTTCTTGGCCAGCCCAGAAGTCTATAATATGTCACATATTATATGGTGTATTATCTTTAATATCTCAATCACATAACTTTGAATAAAGGTTAGTACAGTGGATAGTACCTTCAATCTTTTCTAGTTTTCAACAATGAGAGAAAGAAGGCATGATAAAAGCTGACAGCTATGTGCCTAAGACCTATAAATAAGATACTGAAGCAATTACTTGAATTCACACAGCTCCACCTATTTGTCCTCTTTCTCCCTAATGCAAGTTATATTCCTCCACTTCAGTTACAGGAATGGTTCTGCTTCAAGGTGCAAATTCTCAAATAGAGCAAACTGCAGATTCACTGGCTTCTCTCAGTTAACTCTTTTGTAACCCTTTAAGTTGGTGACTAAGAACCTACCTAAGCTGTTTGGCATATACTACTATATACTGGCCAAGAGGCTTTGTGGTCAACTTACACACAGGAACCAGCTAAAGCAACCACTGCAACAGTTCCTTTCAGAAGTCTGCTAGATCCTTCTAGAATGCTATTAAGCCTGTAAAACCTAAGTGACCAGATGCCACTGTAGCTAATACATCACTAAAGGGCCCTCAAGGAGGTGGGGAAGGGATCTATTTATCTTCTGGAACTGCACATCAACTTACCAGCTGGATGGGTATCATTAACACTCTCTTCAAAGTAAACATTCTGTCACAGAGGTCAAACAAGTCTTCCAAACTAGGGCCAAGGAGTTCTAGTACCATGACATTGTACTTCCCACATGGTCTAAAGTAATAAACCTATGAGAGGCCTTCACCTGAAAGTGGAGTGGTAAATGGGGTACAGATTAACACACAAAAATCAAAACATAAGACAACTGCATTAGCAACAAATGTAATATAAAGTGTACTATAAAGTGTAAGATTTCAATTTTCTTTCACAGTCCCTCTTAGAAAAGTTAAACTGAGTATAATAGCTTCTGTAGGAACTATTACTGGGTAGAAAAAAAAACAAAGTTATTACACAAATAAGCAGTTATTTAATTCCAGAGTACCAAAGGCATTTCTACTGCTGTGTAAAAGAAAATAGTCTCTGATCCATTATGGCTTCAGGGTGTAAACCATTCTTCCCAAAGGATGCCTGAAAATGCAGCATCATAAAAGTTTCAAAGGAAGCCTCACTGGGCTCAAATTCAAGCTAACAAATTCTTTTCTCTCAGCTAAAAGTCAGTAGATATTTAGCATTTGTTGTTGTTAAGTAATTATGAAAGAAAAAGGAGAAACTAAAATTGGAAATGTCACAGTTTTCCCAAATTTGAAATTCATAGATATGTGAATCTAAAAATCCTGGTTTTCTCACTTAAATAGCAACTTGTGAATTGATTCCTCTGTACAATGAATCATAAAAACAAGGTATTCACCTTTTGGCTGGGGCAGACAACTGGCTGGTCTGCTTCGTGAAGATACCTTATCCTGAACCTTCCTAGAGCAGCTAGTATGAACCCTCCCCCACAACCCTAAGTCACAGAACTGCAACTAGGAGCCTGGGGCACTCTGGACCCATCACCCACCCAAACCCTGCCCCTCTGGAAAACCACTCCCCTTCCTCCCTCACTTGGTCCTTTTGGCTGGGGCAGACACCTATCAGGCCTGTGCCCATGAAGACACCTTATCCTGAACCTTCTTAGAGCAACAGGCAAGAACCCTCCCCCACAACCCTAAGCCCCAGAGATGCAACCCACCCAAACCCCACCCCTTCAGAATACCACTCCCCTTCCACCCCTTGCTTAGTTCTTTTGGCTAGAGCAGACACCTAGCATGACAGTTCCTGTGAAGACACCATATCCAGAAACATCTTAGAGCAGTGGTGGAACCTTCCAGAGGAAGCCTGACTCCCATGAGCCCTTTCACCCAGGAGCTCAGTATTACAGAGATATCTGGACTCTGTGGAGTTCTGACACAAAACAGATAACTGGAAAGAGAGTCTCCAGTCAGAGACAGGCAGGCAGGCAGCACTAGAGTTAACCAGATAGCAAAAGGCAAGCACAAGTATATAAGCAACAGAAACCAAAGCTACCTGGCATCATTAGAACCCAGTTCTCCAAGTCCTGGACACCTCATGACACCAGAAAAGCAGGCAGGATTCATATTTAAAATCACTTCTCATGAGGATGATAGAGGACTTTAAGAAGGACATAAATAGCTCTCTTAAAGAAATACAGGAGAACACAGGTAAACACGTAGAAGCCTTTAAAGAGGAAACACAAAAATCCCTTACAGAATTGCAAGAAAACACAACCAAACAGGTGAAGGAATTAAACAAAGCCATCCAGGATCTAAAAATGGAAGTAGAAACAATAAAGAAATCACAAAGGGAGACTACCCTGGAGATAGAAAACCTAGGAAAGAGGTCAGGAGTCATAGATGCAAGCATCACCAACAGAATACAAGAGATAGAAGAGAGAATCTCAAGTGCAGAAGATACTATGGAAAACATAGACACAACTGTCAAAGAAAATGAAAACTGCAAAAAGTTCTTAACCCAAAACATCCAGGAAATCCAGGACAAAATAAGAAGACCAAACCTAAGGATAATAGGTACAGATGAGGGTGAAGATTCCCAACTTAAAGGGCCAGTAAATATCTTCAACAAAATTATAGAGGAAAATTTCCTTAACCTAAAGAAAGAGATGCCCATGAACATACAAGAAGCCTACAGAACTCCAAATAGACTAGACCAGAAACAAAATTCCTCCCATCATATAATGATCAAAACACCAAATGCACAAAACAAAGAAAAAATACAAAAAGCAGTAAAGGAAAAAGGTAAAGTAACATATAAAGGCAGACCTATAAAAATTACACCAGACTTCTCACCAGAGACTATAACAGCCTGAAGATGCTGGATTGATATCATACAGACCCTAAGAGAACATAAATGCCAGCCCAGACTACTATACCCAGCAAAATTCTCAATCACTATAAACCAAGATATTCCAGGAAAAAAACCAAACTTACACAATATCTTTCCACAAATACAGCCCTAAAATGGATAACAAATGGAAAACTCCAACACAAGGAGAGAAGCTACAACCTAGAAAAAGCAAGAAAGTAATCTTCCAACAAACCTGAAAGAAGATAGCTACACAAACATAAGTACACCTCTAATAACTAAAATAACAAAAATAAACAGTTTTTCTTAATATCTCTTAACATCAATAGATGCAATTCCCCAATAAAAAGATGTAGACTAACAAACAGGATATGTAAACAGGACCCAGAATTTTGCTGCATACAGGAAATGCAACTCAGTGGAAAAGACAGACACTACCTCAGAGTAAAGGGCTGGAAAACATTTTTCCAAGCAAATGGTCTCAAGAAACAAGCTGGAGTGGCCATTATGATTTTAAATAAAATGAACTTTCAACCAAAAGTTATCAAAAAATAAAGGACACTTCATACTTGACAGAAAAAAAAATCTACCAAGATGAACTCTCAATTCTGAACACCTATGCTCTAAATGCAAGTGCACCCATATTCGTAAAAGAAACTTTACTAAAACTCAAAGCACACATGGCACCTCACACAATAATAGTGGGGGATTCAACACCCCACTCTCAGCAATGGAAAGATCATGGAAACAGAAACTAAACAGAGACACAGTAGAATTAATGGAAGTTATGAACCAAATGGATCTAATGAATATTTTTAGAACATTTCATCACACACAAAAAAAGAATATACCTTTTTCTCATCACCTCATGGGACTTTCTCCAAAATAGACCATATAATTGGTCACAAAACAGGCCTCAACAGATACAAAAGTATGGAAATAATCTCTTGCATTCTACCAGATCACCATAGACTAAGGCTGGTATTCAATAATAACAAAAACAATGAAAAGCCCACATACATGTGGAAACTGAACTATGTTCTACTCAATGCTGACTTGGTCAAGGAAGAAATTAAGAAAGAAATTCAAGACTTTTTAGAACTTAATGAAAATAAAGGCTCATCATACCAAAACTTATTAAACACAATGAAAGCAGTGTTAGGGAGAAAATTCATAGCTCAAAGTGTCTACAAAAAGAAACTGAAGAGAGCATACACTAACAACTTAAAAACATACCTAAAAGCTCTAGAACAAAAATAAGCAAATACACACAAGAGAAGTAGATGGCAGGAAATAATCAAACTCAGGCCTGAAATATAACAAGTAGAAACAAAAAGAACTATACAAAATATCAACAAAACCAGGAGCTGGTTCTTTGAGAAAATCAATAAGATAGATAAACCCTTAGCCAGACTAACCAGAGGGCACAGAGACAGTATGCAAATTAATAAAATTAGAACTGAAAAGGGAGACATAACAACAGAAACTGAAGAAATTTTTAAAAAATCATCAGATCCTACTACAAAAGCCTATACTCAAAAAAACTGGAAAATCTGGATGAAATGGACAATTTTCTAGACAGATACCATGTACCAAAGTTAAATCAGGAGCAGATAAACCATCGAAACAGTCCCCATAACCCCTAAAGAAATAGGAGCAGTCATTAACAGTCTCCCCACCAAAAAAGTCCAGCACCAGATGGTTTTAGTGCAGAATTCTATCAGACCTTCAAGGAAGACCTAATACCAATTCTCTTCAAACTATTCCACAGAATAGAAACAGAAGGAACACTATGCAATTCATTCTATGAAGCCACAATTATGCTCATACCTAAACCACACAAAGACACAAAACAGAAAGAAAACTTCAGACCAATCTCCCTTATGAACATCGATACAAAAATACTCAATAAAATTCTCGCAAACCAAATCCAAGAACACATCAAAACAATCATCCAACATGATCAATTAGGCTTTATCCCAGGAATGCAGGGATAGTTCAATATTTAAAAATCCATCAGTGTAATCCACTATATAAACTAACCCCCCCCCAAAAAAAAACAACCTCATGATCATCTCACTAGATGCTGAGAAAGCATTTGACAAAATTCAACATCCCTTCATGCTAAAAGTCTGTGAAAGATCAGGAATTCAAGGCCCATACCTAAATATGGTAAAAGCAATATACAGCAAGCCAGTAGCCAACATCAAACTAAATGGAGAAAAACTTGATGCAGTTTCACTAAGATCAGGGGGTAGACAATGCTGCCCACTCTCTCCCTACCTATTCAGTATAGTACTGGAAGTTCTAGCCAGAGCAATTAGACAACAGAAAGAAGTCAACGGATACAAATAGGAAAGGAAGAAGTCAAAATATCACTATTTGCAGATGATATGATAGTATACTTAAGTGTCCCCAAAACTTCCACCGGAGAACTCCTAAACCTGATTTAAAAAAAAAAAAAAAAAAAAAAAACTTCAGCAAATTGGTTGGTTATAAAATCAACTCAAACAATCAGTAGCCTTTCTCTACTCTAAGGATAAAAGGCAAAGAAAGAAATTAGGGAAATGACACCCTTCACAATAGTCACAAATAATATAAAAATACCTTGGAGTGAATCTAACCAAGCAAGTGAAAGATCTGTATGACAAAAACTTCAAGTCTCTGAAGAAAGAAATCTAGAAAGATCTCAGAAGATAAAAAAGACCTCCCATGATCATGGATTGGCAGGATTAATATAATAAAAATGATCATCTTGCCAAAAGCAATCTACAGATTCAATGCAATTCCCATTAAAATCCCAACTCAATTCTTCACAGAGTTAGAAAGAGAAATTCTCAAATTCATTTGGAATAACAAAAAGCCTAGGATAGTGATAACTATTCTCAACAATAAAAGAACTTCTGGAGGAATCACCATCCCTGACCTCAAACTGTACTACAGAGCAATAGTGATAAAAACTGAATAGTATTGGTTTAGAAACAGGCAGGTTGATCAATGAAATAGAATTGAAGACCCAGAAATAAACTCACACACCTATGGTCACTTGATCTTTGACAAAGGAGCTAAAAGTGTCCAGTGAAAAAAGGACAGCACTTTCAACAAATAGTGCCGGTTCAGCTGAAGGACAACATGTAAAAGAATGCACATTGATCCATTCTTAACTCCTTGTACAATGCTCAAGTCCAAATGGATAAAGAACATTCACATAAAACCAGATACACTAAAACTAATAGAAGAGAAGTTGGGGAAGAACTTTGAATACCTAGGTACAGGGGAAAATTTCCTCAATAGAACACCAATGGCTTATGCTATAAGATCAAGAATTGACAAATGAGACCTCATAAATTTGCAAAGTTTCTGTAAGGCAAAGGACACTGTCAATAGAACAAAATGGCAAGAAACAGATTGGGAAAAGATTTTTACCAATCCTACATCCGATAGAGGACTAATATCCAATATATATAAAGAACTCAAGAAATTAGACTCCAGACAACCAAATAACCCTATTAAAAATGGGGTGCAGAGCTAAACAAAGAATTCTCAACTGAGGAAATTCTAATGGTGGAGAAGCACCTAAAGAAATGTTCAGCATCCTTAGATATTAGGAAAATGCAAATCAAAACAACCCTGATATTCCACCTCTCACCCGTCAGAATGGTTGAGATAAAAAACTCAGGTATTAGTAGATGCTGGGAAAAATGTTTAGAAAGAGGAAAACTCCTTCACTGTCGGTGGGATTACAAAGATGGTGCAACCACTCTGGCAATCAGTCTGGCGGTTCCTCAGAAAATGGGACATAGCATTAACTGAGGACCCAGCTATACCACTCCTGGGCATATACCCAGAAGATGCTCCAATATAAAACAAGGACATATGCTCCACTGTGTTCATACTGGCCTTATTTATAATAGCCAGAAGCTGGGAAAAAATCCAGATATTGTTCAATAGAGGAATGGATACAAAAATGTGTTACATTTACACAATGGTGTATTACTCAGCTGTTAAAAACAATAAATTTGACAAATTCTTAGGTAAGTGGATGGAACTAGAAAATATCATGCTGAGTGAGGTAACTCAATCACAAAAGAACACACATGATATTCATTCACTGACAATTGAATATTAGCCCAGAAGCTTAAAATACCCAAAATTCAATTCACAGACTACATGAAGCTCATGAAGAAGGAAGACCAAAGTGTGGGTGCTTCAGACCTTCTTAGAAGGAGTAACAAAATACTCAAGGGAGCAAATATGGAGACAAAGTGTGGGACAGAAACTGAAGGAGGGACCATTTGGAGACCATTCCACCTGGGTATCCATCCCACGTGCAGTCACCAAAGGTAGACGCTGATATGGATGTCAGGAAATGCATGCTGACATGAGGCTGATATAGCTGTCTTTTTAGAGGTATGCCAGAGCCTGACATATTCAGAGGTGGATGCTCACAGCTAACCATTGAACTGATAATGGGGTTCCCAATGGAGAAGTTGGAGAGAAGACTTATTAAGCAGCTAAAAGAGTTTGCAGCTCCATGAGGAGAGCAACAATACCAACCAACCAGAGCTCCCAGGGTCTAAACCACCAGACTGGGAGCACATAGGGAGGGACCCATGGCTCCAGTTGTATATGTAGGAGATGATGACATTGTCAGGCATAGGTGAGAGAGGAGAAGGCTGGATATTGAGTGTGAAGGAATTCAAGGGTGGGGAGGTGGGAGTGGGAAGGTGGGTGGGGGCGCATTCTCATAGAAGCAGGAGAAGGAGGGATGGAATAGGGTGTTCCTGAAAGGGGGAGAAATGGGTTAAGGGGTAACATCTGAAATGTAAATAAAATATCCAATAAAAAATTTTAAAAAAAACAAGATACTCAATAAATGCTTATAAAATGACATCGTGAGTACATTGAATATTTGGAAAGCTACAAACATGAAGAAAATGACTTCACCTTATCTAGCAGCAACATTCCCATCCCACAGGTATGTGTCCACTAGTTCACAGTTATGCATGCTGTCGCTTACTACTGCCTCTCCTTAAAGTTTAAGAAAATATAATTTTATCTATCTATAAATGTATTTTAGGCTTTTTTGAGACAAGGTTTGTCTGTTTAGACCAGACTGGCCTCAGAAATCCACCTGCCTCTACTGCCATGCCCAGTATCCATTCTTCTATTTTTTTAAAGAGTTATTGTTATGGTTGGGTTGATGGCTCAGCTGTTAAGGGTTAGGCTCACAACCAAAACAATTTTTTTATTTATGTGTGCATGTGTATGTATGCCATTTGTGGGACCAGATAGAGGAGGAAGAGCTCTTCACGACTGAACTCTCTTGTTTCTCCAGCTACCATTCTTTTGTAATTTATATAGATGAAACACAGGCAGAAGCAACACATGTCTAACTATCCTTATCCCCAAGGAAGGCCTTATGTATCTGGAGATACTGTGATTCATTGCTACAAAATGTGCATGCTTAGCTTTTCCATGTAATGTATCGATCTGTCTTGTTCCTTTTAGGCCCTAAATCACTTGACTATTTCAGTAAGTTCATGGTTATTCTGTACCATTTTATAAGGTACTCTTGGTTCCTCTTAATTCTGGAGTTATTTTTATTCTGTCTTCAAAGAGAAACAGGGGTTAAACTGACTTGTCTTTTTCCCCTTCTCCTGTTGTTTTGAAGTCATTATTCAGTTAATTTTAGACATTTCAACATAGAACAGTCAACCCAAGATGTTAATTCCTTTTATCTTTCAAATACATGATAGATGGAATTTGGGGATATACTTTAAATTTATGTTCAATTTATAGTATTTTTTAATGCCTCTAAATTTTTTCCCTAACATTAGTATTATGTTTCTCAAACTTAGTTGTAGCAGGATCTGTCTGGACAATATTTATTGTTCCTCCTTCCCTATTTACTAAAAGCACTTTTTTGGTGTGTATGCATGTGTGTTTATATATGTGCAGTACAAATGTGTGTGTACATTTCTATGTAGGCCTGAGTCACCCTTCAGTGTTGTTACTGTCTTTGCTCTTCTAACACTGAGATTCCACAGTTGCCACTGTGCCTGACTTTTTAGTAGGGGACTGAGTCAGGTGTTGAACTTTTGGTCTTAATTTTACTGACTTAGCTATCTCTCCAGTCCCCAGGACTCTGACCATTGCAAAAAGCATCCTGCACAGTTACAATTAATTCTAGGAGTGGTCAATGAGATGGAAGCAGAAAGTTTTGGGTGTGGCAGTTCTATCTAGAAAAGCTCTTTCAAGAGAGTTGATTCAAATGTTAGGAAAATCTTACAGAACTCCAGAAGCTAATGAGAAACACCAAGTACCTTCAGGATGCAATACAACAACAGTAATAGATGTAGTGAACAAAAGAGTTTGATATTTGATGTCTGTGGGATAATCACACCAAAGCTACATTTTCCATCTTTTTACCCTCCTTCCCAACACCCCCTCTTTTTTGATATGTTGGGACAGAACCCTAGGTAAATGGTCTACCACTAACCTACAACTCTAGAGCTGTTTCTAGATTTTTCTTAATCTAACTGATCTACAGGTATATGCTTTATTTTTTTAAAAAAGAAAAAGACAAAGCTAACCCTATGTAATAAGTACATGTTTCCTCTACTTGATTGAATTCCCAGATCTAGGCACACTATCTTTTTATATACTTAAATATTGCTCTTGTTTTAGTTCAAAACAAGAGCAACAAGTTGCTTGATTTTTACAAACGTGAATATCAAACCTAGGTATTCCCTTGCCATAAGTTTCCATATTTACTAAAAACTTAGAAAAGCATTTTTGAGTAATACTTATGAAAGGGTTAAACATTTTTCAGAAACTCTTAACAGGCTGAACAGAACCAAGAGTACAGGTCAATTTGGTCATGAGCTCTGTGTTTCAGGAACTTGGCTGACCACATGATAGATGGTTGATTATGAATAGGCTCTTAGAGAATAGCCTATATAAAATGTTCCTCATAACTGTTTCTTGGACCCTGTCATAAACTAAATAATGGGCTGGGACTTTTCACAGGTACTCTGCAATAACCATCCTTCATTCCCCCTGGGTTATGGTTCCTTCCCTGGGTTGTGGTTTTTTTCCTTGTAGTTTTTGCCTTTAAATTATCTCTGCCTCCAAAGCCCCTGGTCAGACCCCATTGCCCCTGCATGGGTCATGGGTCTTGACCTCAACATGTTGATCGGAATATACCTCTTGCTGATTACATCAAGTTTGTTGTCTTGTGAGTTATTGGGTGGTCGAGAATTCCTGAGGCTTGGGTGAGGTTCTCCCTTCATGGGGGCCTTACATTTTTAGTTCCCTGACCAGGAAACTGCGACCACCCTAATCTCCAAGAACCCACTTGGAGGTAAGATTTCAACAGTGGTTGTCTGTCTGGTTGCTGTGTGACCATCTGTTTAAATTGTTTGGTTTCTCATGTGGCCATCTGTGTAAATTGTTTGGTTTCTGAAAAGTGCACTTTGTTTTTTGTCTGCAGTTGTTTCTGTCTGAAGAGACAGTAAACTATTTTTTTGTCTCAGGAGGAGACAAATGGGTGACCAGCAGACATGCTGTGGGGGTCACTGGCTGCTGCGTCCTGGAGACATCTCAGAAAGACAGGGATCCCAGAGACATCTGGGAAGTTCCCATCTGGGTGCCAGAGAGGAAGTGGAATCCCTCTTGGCTGGCACTGGGGGCTGGAGAGGAAGTGGAATCCTTCCTTGTGGGGAGCCGACAGAAGGCAGCTATCATCCTTGCAGCCATCTTGAGCCATATATCCTGACAAGAGACTTGATTACAACAGCCTACAACAGCTGAGCAAACTCTGACAACATCTTGTTTTAGACACCCACAATCTTCCCTTGGGTATGTGAGACTTAAAGGTGTGATTTAGAGCAAGACTTAAGGGCTTGACTCAAAGGTATGATTTAGAGATAAGACCTAAGGGCATGACTTAAGGGCGTGACATAAAGGCGTGACTTAGAAGTGAGACATATAAAAGAAGAGAGGCAGACAGAAGACAGACACTTCAGACAGAAAAAATTATTAGAGCATTAGGTATTAGGCACTTGGCACTTGGAGGAAGAACTTGGAATTAGACAATTAGGCATTAGACATTAGGCACTTAATACCTGGAGAAAGAACTTGGAACTTGGAGGCACTAGGGACTAGGAACTAGGGACTAGGAACTCAAGACTTGGGACCTGGAGAGAAGAAGAGAGACTGAAGAATAAATATAATTGAATCACACTCTGCCTGGTCTCCATTCTTTGCATCCGTCCTCACTCTCTCTCTTGCTGAACCCCGACCCTCAGACCGGAACAGCCTGGGGCAGTGCGGGCTCTAACAATTTAGCCCCCAAGGCTTTTGGCAGTGCAGGTTCCAACATTGACAGAGCGGTCCCCGACACCTCCTGGCTGGCACTCACAATTGAGACAGGTTTTTGTTAGTCTTTCTGTGTATATGTTTTGTCTGGATTTTATGTTATTTGTGACAATGAGACAGACTGTGACTTAAGTTTAACCTTAGACTATTGGACTGAAGTTAAAACCAGAACACATAACTTATCAGTTGAGATCAGGAAAGGATCATGACAGAATTTCTGTGCCTCAGAGTGGCCGACATTTGATGTTGACTGGCCACCAAAAGAGACTTTTGACTTGACTGTTATTTTTGAAGTTAAAGCTATTATTTTTCAGGAAGGACCAGGGTCACATCCCGATCAACAGCCATACATTACTCTATGGCAGGACCTGGTCCAAGATCCACCACCATGGGTGAGAAGGAAGAAGCCAGGCTCCTGAGCCCTGGCCCTTCAAGGAACGAGGAACAGACCAAATTGGAAGATTCTTTTCAGATAACCCTGCCAGTCTGATGGGACTGGAAGAGTCTTTAATGTTTTCTACCAGCCCACCTGGGATGATTGCCAGCAGCTTTTATAGGCTCTCTTTACCACAGAGTGAGAGAGGATCCTGTTAGAAGCCCCCTTAACCGACCAGATTGGGACATGGCTACAGGTAGGAAGTGGCTGGGCTCTGGTGACAGGTAAAAAGTTACAACGTATAGAGAGATTACAAGATCATAACCTACAGGATTTAGTTAAAGAGACAAAAAAAGTATATCACAAAAGAGAAACTGAAGACTAGAATACTGGCCAGAGTTGCAAGAGAGAGAGAGAGAGAGAGAGAGAGAGAGAGAGAGAGAGAGAGAGAAAGGGCAGGGCCTAGACAGACAGGGAACCTGGGCAACAGAAGACCAAGACCAAAGGAGAGCAGAGAGATGCAAAGATGTCTATTTAAAAAAGATCAGTGTGCCTACTGTAAAGAAAAAGGACACTGGGCTCAAGACTGCTGGAAGAAGAAAGACAGGACCTCTAAGGTCCTGACTCTCAAAGAAGGAGAGGGGACCCTGAGAGTGGAGGGGACCCCTATGGACTTTCTGGTGGATACTGGAACAGAATATTCAGTTCTGAAACAATCATTGAAAAAAATTTAAAAAAAAAACATAGTCATAGGGACAACTGGACAAAAACAATATTCTTGGACTACTTCATGAACTGTTGATCTGGGGAAAGGACAAGTGTCTCATTCCAGTTATTCCTGAGGACCTTATGCCTTTGTTGGAAGAGACAAAGTTGAAGTTTACTCAGACAGGACCAGAGGTGACTTGAGAGAACCCCTACTTCTATAATATTGGCCTTAAAACTAAAAGATGAGTACTGGCTTCATGAGCTTCAAGAACAGCAAGAAGCCCCAAATTAGTACATGGTTAACAGAATTTCCAAAAGCTTGGACTAAAACTAGTGCCTCCTCTATTGGAGTGTGACAGTACCCAATGAGTCGTGAAGCCAGAGAAAGAATTAGACCTCACATTCACAGACTGTTACAACAGGACATTCTGGTTCCTTACCAGTCACCATGGAACACTCCACTGCTACCAGTAAAGAAGCCAGGCACTACATTTGATTACCCTTAAAGGCCTACAAAGAACTAAAACAAATGAGAGAGTTCCTAGACACTGCTGGCTTTTGACCTAGTTGCCAGCAGATGGCTTACTTGTCTGAAAGCCATCACTGCTGTGGCCTTGCTTGAATTGACTCTGGGGCAGCAGATAACTGTTGTGACACTCCACTCCCTTGAAAACATTATCTGGCAGCCCGATGATCATCGATGACTAATGCCCACATGAAAGGGTGATCTTTGCTTCCCCAGCCATCCTGAACCCTGCCACCTTGCTGCCTGAGACTGATTATTCCTCCCCTGTCCATCGCTGTAATGACATCCTGACAGAAGAAATAGATACTCAATGTGGCCTGAAAGACTTGGCCAGGAAGTCTGAATTGGTATACGGACAGGAGCAGCTTTGTAATTAAAGATCAGCGGATGGCAGGAACAGCAGTGGTAGATAAAAAACAAGTGATTTGGGCGAGCAGCATGCCAGAAAAAACACTGATAACAGGTATGCTTTTGCCACTGCCCATATTCTTGGGAAAATTTACAGACAGCGGGGACTGCTGACTTCTTCAGAAAAAGTCATTGTCTTGGATATCAGAAAACCCAGGATACTGTTGCTGAAAAACTCAGATGACAGATTTTACTGCTAAAAAGGCTGCTCAAAGAGCTATGATTCTGACTGTTGAAAGTCTTAAAAAAAATCTTGATGTCCATGTTAAAAATAATCCTTCCACAGAGAGAAGGACGAAGATATGTGACAAATTTCATCGTTTAGCTCACCTAAGAGCTAAACACCTGAAAAACTTGGTAAAGTCCTCTCAATTTTATGTGGTAAACTTATCTGATGTAGCTGAAACAGTAGTAAAAAGCTGTGAGGCCTGTGCCCTGACTAACGCTGGATATTCAAGATGTCCCCCAGGAAGAAGATTTCAAAGAGACAGACCTGGGGCCTACTGAGAATGGGCCTACTGAGAAGTCAAACTTGCTAAATATGATAACAAATATTTGTTAGTTTTTATAGATACTTTTTCAGGCTGGATAAAAGCCTTTCCTACAAAGACTGAGACTGCCAACATAGTAGCTAAAAAGATCTTAAAAGAGAACTTCCCCAGGTTTAAAATACCCAAGATAATTGGGTCTGACAATAGACCTGCCTTTGTTGCCCAGGTAAGTCAGAACTGGTCACTCAACTAGAGATTAATTAAAAATTACATTGTGCTTACAGACCCCAGAGTTCAGGACAGGTGAAAAAGATAAATAGAACTATTAAAGAGACCTTAACTAAATTAGCCTTGGAGATTGATGGGGATGACTGGACAGCCCTCCTTCCTTTTGTCTTGTTCCGGGTTATGATTTAAGCTAACACCTTGTAAGATTTTATGTAGGGGGTCTCCACCACTTACTGAGACAGGTGAAATATATGATTCTGATGTTATTCTTTCTAAATCCCTGTTTGCCCACATGAAAACACTTGAGGTGGTCCAACATGAGGTCTGGGAACAGTTAAAAGAAGCTTATGAGATGGGAGACCTAAGTGTGCCTCATCAGTTCCAGGTTGGAGACACTGTTCTCATCTGCTACCACCGGGTTGAGAACCTTGATCCTCACTAGAAAGGACCATACCTGGTGCTCCTGACCACCCCCAGAGTGGTGAAAGTCAAAGACATCTCTAAATAGATTAGTTACCTTTGTTAAAAAATAAATGCTGTTCAGATTTTGACGTTACACCAACAATATCATGCTTTACAGGGTCAGAAAAATCAAGATTATAAAGATATTAAAAATTAGTTCTATGATTAGAACTCCTTCATCAGAAGAAATGGGGAAATGAAAGGGTTAAAAATTTTCAAAAACTCATAACAGGCTGAACAGAACCAAGAGTACAGATCAACTTGTAGTTTTTGCCTTTAAATTTTCTCTGCCTCCAAAGACCTAGGGTCAGACCCCACTGCCCCTGCGTGGGTCATGGGTCTTAACTTCAACATGTTGATCAAAATATACCTCTTGCTGATTACATCAAGTTCGGTGTCTTGTGAGTTATTGGGTGGTCAAGAATTCCTGAGGCTTAGGTGAGGTCCTCCCTTCATGGGGGCCTTACACTTATAATTTTTAACTAGGTCAGTAATAAATTATGTCTACAAACTTCATAGCATGAGAAGTTCCTGTTTGCTGTACCTAAGACTTCAGAAGGCCTCAGTGTGCATGTGGGAATGTTTGTGACCATTTGCAGGCCACTGCTTAGTTGTGCAGCATTTCTAAGGAGGTACAAGTTCCAAGATACTAGTTTATAAAGAGTTCAAGTCAGGAGTCTTGAATCTAGTATTTGCTTCTACTATTTCTAGCACATTCCTTTGCCTCTCTCTGTAGATTGGATTTTTTTATTCTTTTCCATCACAGAAGAATTTAAACTAGTTCCTCTTTAAATTTAAATTATGACTATAAATTTTTTCTAGCTATCTTCTAGGCTCATCTTTTTAAGGCCACAAAATCAATGTGAATTAAACTTAGATTCCATGTGGAGTAACAATTAAAATGTAAGCTACGAGTGTCATGCAACCAAAACAATATTCACCTGAAACTTAAAACAGAAACAGATGAAGTGACATTGCTTCACACATTCTGAATTAGAATTTTTAGGAATAGAGCAGAAGCAAACAATACTCTGTAAGTGGTATGCAGTTCCAACTAGAAACTGCATCTGGAGAGGAGAAATACAAGACGTTGCTTTGTTTTATGACTAACATATTACCAGGATTCAGAAAACACAAACAAACCAGTTTCTACAGTTATTTCAGATTGGAACAACTGAACTTATTTGTCTATTCATTTGAGGTCATGTCTCATAAATAGTTCAAACTGACCTCAAACTTGCTATCTTCTCGCCTTAACATCAAGACTGTTGGCATTGAAGGTATGTCACCAAATCCAGCTTGGACATAATAGCTTTTAAAGAAAATAATTTAAAGGTTATTTAAACATAGTGATGAGAACAGCCTTCTGTCCCAAGTTTTTTCGGTTATTAGAAGAAATGGACTACCAAGTAGGAAAGTGTCTTCAGGAAATATAGTTGTAATTTAATAGAACTGTTTGTACAAAGAGTTGCCTGTTTAAGTGCTATTCCATGTCTGTCTATTTTGCATGGCTACCCATATAGTAGAAACTGACCTTAATGACTCTTTGTTAGAGATTACCATACAATAATGAATGCAAGTGAAAATTCTAAGTCTTTCACTCTTTTGTAGAGCAATTTACTGCTTAATCACAAATCAACATTATGTTGTAGAATTCTTTAATAAGACAGGGAGTAAGGACAGTGTACATGCAATACAAGCTATACACATGGTAATAAAGGCGTGTCTTGTGAATAATTATGAGAGAAAAGATGGTAAAGTTGAGCAAAGCAAATATGCACTGCATTCTTTGATTATGCCATATCAGAAACTAAGGTAGTTTTATAATCACTTTCTCTCTCTCTCTTTCTCTCTCTCTCTCTCTCTCTCTCTCTCTCTCTCTCTCTCTCTCTCTTGCTCTCTCTTTCTCTCTCTCTCTCTCTCTCTCTCTCTGTGTGTGTGTGTGTGTGTGTGTGTGTGTGTGTGTGTGTGTCTGTCTGTCTGTCTGTCTGTCTGTCTGTCTCTGAGAGGTGCAGGGTTTAGCCTAAGTTAGCAAATTCACTCTGGCCTGGGCTGACCTTGAACTTGAAATAATCCTATTTCTGTCTCTCTGGGATGTCACGCTTAAAAACATTGGGCTAGCCTTTGTATTTTATCAGCTCTGGAAATAATGCATCCATAAGTGAGACCTCTGATTAAATTAGCCAAAGGAAAAGGAACAGTTTAATCATAGGTTAAATTCTCAACAAAACTAAAATGCAAGATTATATCACATCATTCTGAGTATAACCTTTCCATTTAGCAATAGCATTTTCTTGTAAATCCTGTATGCCATGTCTCCCACATATGTCAAGTTATTTAGCACAGGAAGTAAAATTACAACACCACAGCTAATTACCATAAATTCTATTTGAGTTAAAACAACCATATCAACATTGCTTATTTAGCATCTAAGCTGCTGCTACCTAAAAAGATTCATGATGCACTATGAACAGTAACTAAGCAGAGATATTTTAAATGTACATCAGACTGAGAATTGAAATAAAAGCACCTGAAAGTTTTGCTAATCTGCTTATATTATTACCCAATAATTGTTATTATGGAAAAAAAAAACTCAAGTTGTCTAACTGTGAAGCTAACTCTACAATAAAATTTAGATATAAAACTAGTACATAAAAACTTATAGGTGGTTCATACCTATAGTTCCACCTATTCGAGAGAGGAGAACTGCTATGAGTTAGATGTCACTGTGGGCTACAATTTTCTTTAAAAAAACCAAACAGGTCAGAGTACTTGTTGTGGAAGCATGAGAATGAGTTCATATGCCCAGCATGGTTTCTGAAACATGAGAAACCATGGTGTGTGTGTGTGTGTGTGCTGATTTGTATTTATATAAACATATTTTGGGGGGAGTAGATGGTGGTAGTTTCACTGTAGTCTAGACTAATGGGAAATCCATTTTGTACCCCAGGCTGGTCTCAAACTCACAGTAACTACAGCTTTGTCAAGGATGAAAACAAGATTGCTGGGGCTGCCATCAGCTCAAGGTTCAGTAAAATTCCCTCCTTAAGAGATAAGAAGAAGGTTTGGGGTTTTGATTGTTGTTACTTTTTACTTTGTTTTTTTAAGACAGTGTCTCTATGCAGCTCTGGATGTCCTTGAACTATAGATAAGCTAGCCTTGAACTCGTAGAGATCCTTCAGTTTCTGCCTCCCTAAATTGGGATTAAAGGCACATATGACTATACCCAGATTAATGGTTTTTTGTTTGTTTGTTTGTTTGTTTTGTTTTAATGTTAATATATTTTTATTTATATGAGTACACTGTAGCGGTCTTCAGACAAACACCAAAAGAGTGCATAAGATCATATTACAGATGGCTGTGAGCCACCATGTGGTTGCTGGGAAATTGAACTCAGGACCTCTTGAAGAGCAGTCAGTACTCTTAACCACTGAGCCATCTCTCCAATCCCTAATGTTTGTTTTGTTTTCAATAAAGACTTATATTCTTTGAAGTGTGTGTGTGTGTGTGTGTGTGTGTGTGTGTGTGTGTGTCTGTTGGTATGTCTGGCTGTCTGTGAAGGTACCATCCTTTGGAGCCACAGTGTAAGAACTTGTCTCAAAACAAACAAGCAAATAAGTAAAAATCAGCAAAAAAGAAAGAAAGAGAAATAATTATGGAGAGGTCATTGGTAAAGCACTAAGTAAATGGAGAATAAGTATATACATGTTGTCTCAGTATAACGTCAATACTATTTTCACAGGAAATAGTTTTTCTTCATCAAAATTACTCTTAAGGGATGGGGGGGGATACCTGGGTGATAAAATGCTTATCTACTAAAAGTCATGGCTTACAAAAAAATTTTTTTCAGACAGTGTTGCATGTAGCTCAGGCTGGTCTTGAACTCATCATGTAGCTGAGGACAACCCTGAACTTCTTCTGTTCCTCCTTCCTCTATCTCCTAAGTGCTGTGATTATAGAGGTGAGCCACCACACACCAGTTAGAACCATAAATTTTGTTTTAGATTTTTCTAGGAACTACATTTTAAAAGTAAAAATAAATGAGATTAAATGTAATATATTATACTTGTCTAATATCCAAAATGTCATTTAAACATGCAATCTATTTTTAAATTCTCTGTATACAGGTGTTTTCCCTGCATGTATAGCTGTATACTACATACATGAAATGCCTGAGGAGGCCAGAAGAGGGTGTCATATATGCTGGAATTAGAATTATAGACAATTGGGAGCTACCATGCTGATGCTGAGAGTTGAACCTGGTCTTTTAGAAGAACCATCAGTGCTCTTAACTGCTAAGCTGTGCTAGCTGTCTAATCCTAAACATAGAATCTATTTTTAAATTACATTTTAAATTTTTTTAAGCAAGAGAGCAAAATGTTTGAAATTCAATATGCAGTTTACATTTACACTTAGATTAAAGGACTTCAGTTCTGCATGTAGTTATGACAGACAGAGGTAAGGCTGAAGAAAGAGTAGGAAGGAAGTTCTATTCTTAGCATTCACCATGGCCCAAGCAACCATAACTTTCTCCTTCCTCCCAACTCTCTAAACATAGGTCTGCTTCTCTGGAGCTAGTCACAAGCTGTTTCCTTTTTATAAACTTAGTGCTGTGCCCACTTTCCATATATATGGTATGCCAAGAACTCATAACCACACATAATCAAAGTAGAATACCCAATAAAAACCACTTTAATAAATGTGGACACATGCTGGTTATAGTAGTACAGGTGTGTAGTCTTAGCACACAGTATGTGGGAGGTAAAGGCAGAAAGTTCCATAGTTTTAGGGAGTTTGGGTTTTAACAACAAGTCTTAAGTATACCAAAAGCAAGTAAAAAAATGAACACACCTTCCTCTGGACCTTGTCTTATTTTGTATACAGAACCCTTTCCTTAAATTCTATTTTAGCATACTTGTTTAAAAAGTAGATTTTTGTTAGTGAAAACATTATTTCCAAGATGGGCGGTGGTGGTGCACAACTTTAATAACAGCTTTGGGGATTTTAGGAGAAAGGGAGCATATCTCTTTGAGTTCAAGGCCAGCCTAGTCTACAGAGTGAGTTCCAGGACAGACAAGGCTACACAGAAAAACAAAAGCAAAAACAAAAACCAAACCAACCAACCAACCAAAACACCATTCCTTAGATTATCATTAGTTAGTAGAAGAAGATGTCCCATAGACCAGCCAGGGACGATGAATTAAAGTGACATCAACTACAAAGTAAGAGGTAAAACATTTGTTAAGCTGTTCAAAGTTCAAGAATGTAAAGGTGTAGAGCTGACAAACTTTCCCTGGGCTAAATGTCAAAGAAGCATCCTTTGTCCACAGCAGTTATTCTCAACCCCTGGGTCACAACCTCTTTGGAGGTTGAATGACACTTTCAGAGGGGTCGCCTGAGACCATAGAAAAATGGAAATATTTACATTATGATTTATAACAGTAGCAAAATTAGAGTTATAAAGTATTAATAAAAGTTGGCTGGGGGTCACCATGACACAAAGAATGTATTAAAGGGTCTCAGCATTAGGAAGGTTGAGAACCATTGCTTCAAGAGTAGTCAATATGTCCTAGTCAAAGCCCAAAAGATGGCTTTGAGAATAAGGAAAAAAACACACGGGTAATCAATAAGAAAGATGTTATTAAGACAAAATAATCTCAGCATGTACAACTTAGTGTTACAGGGCAGAAAGTTGCACTAGAACCATAACCACTGTGCATCTCTGAGAATTGAGGCCTCCATAGCAGGCTCTGGTGGCCAACTCACTCTTCTAAATCTTTGCCCATGTAACACAGTAACAATTTTCTGAAACTAACCAAAACCCTCCAGTATAGTCACCTTATACAAAAGTTAGTTGGGCTTATTTCCAGAACTTGACCTACTGTTTTGAATGTAAAAAACAAATTTCAAGTAACAAACACTGCCTTCACACTAAGCAAACGCCTTTGGCCTTCAGCTGGTCTGCACTTTGCAAAAGTAACACACTTGCAAGGGTGTTAGTACTCTGTGTCTCTGTGGGATATGCACAGGTCAACAATTTCACAACATTCTACTGTGACTAAAAAACCTAACAATCAACGTGTAAAATGGAAGGTTTTTTTCCTCTTGCAAGAGATATCTTCCAAATCTTTCTTTTTGCTTTGTAATTTTACAAGTAAAGAAAATTACAAAACCCTGAGTGGCATTTTTATAACTTCCTCTTTTACAAAACATAATTAAACTGAAAAGTTTTAAATTATTTATTTATTTGCATATGTATGCCATGACCCTTGTGTGGAGGACTGAGGACAATTTTAGAATTCCGTTCTTTCAACACGGGTTCTGCGACTGAACTCAGGAGCCGAGCTTGCACAGGAAGCATGTTTACCTACTGAGCCCTCTCTGCTCCTCACTTTTGTGTTTCAATTCTCCTTAAAACAGGATTTTAATATATAGCTGCCTGAGTCATGGTACTGTAGGCATGTGCCACCAAGCCTGACTGAATAGAAGGGCCAACTGGGGTTTGCTCCGGAAGAGGAGTAAGTCTCTTAAAGCATTACACATAAATTGGTTTTGATCCTATTCTACTATATAGTAGAGTTAATGAATAAGTTCCCAATGTAAAAGTAGTCTCACAGTGTGCCTAATATTTGTAATGTGGTGATATGATGTAGTTACCTACACAGCTCATACCTTACAGTTGCTAATGCAATTGCATACCCCCACACCCTCATAATGTTTTAAGTTTATGATTTTTATACTGTCCACACCCACAGCTGTCCTGAACCTCCAGACTGGCAACCCACATGCCTATATAGTCACAGAATTCATCCTGACCCCAGGGTTGGGTCTTAGACACCAGTTATTTTCTTTGCAGTCCTGGGTTCAATTCTGTGCACCCACATGGTGCCTTATGATCATCTGCAACTCCAGCTCCAGTTAAGCTGCCTGTCACCTCAGTCCCTTTTGTGCACTAAGAATGCAATGTACATGGTGCACAGACATACACATGGGAAAACATCTATTTGCACAAAATCAATCCCACTGAGAAAGAAAGATTGATTGGTCTAGGGAAAGAATGAAACATAGCCTCGTGTGGGTGTTGTATTTCACTGTCCTTACAATTCCTTCTGTAGGATTTTGAGAATTTTTGAAGCTTTTATCATCAAAGGTATGTTTTTTTTTGTTTTTTTGTTTTTTTGTTTTTTTGTTTTTTTTTTTTTTTTTGGAAATCCAAATGAAACCTCAGGGAGTTTTACTGGACAGAAGCTCATGACTCCAGTGGTTGAATTAGGAAAAAGCTGGAAGAAGCTAAGGAGGAAGGCAAACCTAGAGAAGGAACAGCAGTCTCAACTAACCTGGACCCCTGAAATCTCAGACACTAAGCCACAAACCAGGACTACCAGCCCAAGGATGGCACCACCCACAGTGGACTGGGTCCTTCCCCCTTGAATACTAATTGAGAAATTGCCTTCCTGCTGGATCTCATGGAGGGATTTCCTCAACTGAGGCTCTTTCTCTGTGATAACTCCAGCTTGTGTTAAGTTGACACACAAAACCAGCCAGTACACAATTCTTCCTTTTCTCGTCATGGTATTTGATGTTGTTGTTTGTCTGTGTTTGCCAGTGTTTTGACATGTTTGTGCTTTTTAACCCTCTGAATGACTGAATTGGGTCACAGCTCCACAAATCCAATTGTCATTCTTTCAACTGTGGAAATGCCTGGGAATACCAGATGGCCCATGCTGAGGAGGCTAACAGTACTGTACCTGTGTTCTCTAAGATTCTTATCTCAAGTGTGTGTGTATGTGTGTGTGTGTGTGTGTGTGTGTGTGTGTGTGTGTGTGTGTGTGTGACTAAGAGGTGCTCAGTTCTTCATTCTACCAAGAACTGAGCAGTGTGTGCACTGCATCCTTTTTCTATTCAGAATACTTACTTTTTATTTTCTTCTCACACTGGATGCCAGAGGAATCTTTCCAGTTAAAAACTAGCAAGGCAAAGCCAGGCACTGCCCAGCACTGGAAAGGCAGAGGCTGATGAAGGCAGGTAAGTTCCAGGCCAGCCTGATCTACAAAGCAAGTTCCAGGACAGCCAAGACTACACAGAAAACAACAAAAGCAAGAACAAAAAAGCAAACAAACAAAAAATTCCAGACAGACAGAATCCAGCAAGGCAAGTGAGATTTTTTGAGCTTTTTTTTTTTTAATTGGATATTATATTTACATTTCAGGTTTTATTCCCTTACCTCCAATTCCCCCACCACCCAGGAACCTCCTATCCCATCCCCCCTCCTCATGCTTCTATAAGGATGTGCCTCCACTTACCCCCCCCACTCCCACCTCTCCACCCTTGAATTCCCCCGACTCAGTGTTCAGCCTTCATGGGATCGAGGATCTCCTCTCCCACCAGATGGCTCAGCCATTAAAGGCTAGGCTCACAACCAAAACTATAAGGCAAGTTACATTTTAACAGAAGGGCAAATGATTCCAACAAAACCCTGTCCCTTTTTCTGTCTCTGTCTTTCTGTCTTTCTCTCTGTGTCTCTGTCTCTGTCTCTCTGTCTCTCTCTTTCTCTCTCTCTCTCTGTGTGTGTGTGTGTGTGTGTCTGCCTGTCTGTCTCTCTCTTTCTTCTCTTTTCCCTCTCACACCATCTTCCATTAAATGTTAATTAAATGTTATCACTTCTTCATCTACAAGTGAGATTTCATGCTAGTGAGTTAACTGACTACTGATTGTATAGGTCTTTTTTTTGACATTAATATATTATATTAGGTAATATTTGTAGTTTGGTTTTTTTCTATTGGATATTTTATTTGCATTTCAGATGCCATCACTTTTCCCCATTTCCCCTCCCTATAAAACCCCAATCCCATGCCCTCTTCTCCCTTTTGCTTTTATACAATTTTTTAAATGCTAACCAGAGGCTTTATAAGTTTGGTAATGCTCAATATCAGTCAGAAGTGTAACCTAATACCCAACCTAGTTATATCAACTATCTTTGACTGACAGAGACATGTGAACATCTGCCTCCATGTCTGGACCCCTCTCTTTCTCTCTCATCACCTAGCTCCTCCTCTCCTTCTCCTCTTCCTCTCCATAATCCTCCCACCTTAGCTCTTCCTACATATCACCCTTCCTGTTAAAATAAAACTTTTCTCTCAAAATACAGTTAGAGCATAACTATACCAATTTATGTCAGTAAGGTGCAAGATAGACCTAATACCCAGTCCATCATTTCGTTGACTAAGCAGAACCTCTGTCATCTCTCCTAAATAAAAGACTTAGTTCTGAACCTGGCTTTTTTTAATTGGCTTTAGGATGAATGTCAGCTGAAAACCATCCTCTCAAATCTTTTCTCTCAAAGTAAATAGCAAGGATTGACTATGAGACTATAAGTTTTCAACCCCGTCAGAAATCCAGAATGACTGAGTTAACTGAAATTATGGGAAGCACAAAGCATAGCTTCTAAAACTTAGCCAATTTATAGAGACTGCTGAACACCTGGACAGTCCCTATACTACAAAACATTGGAGCATCCGATCTTCAGCCTTCTGGCCCACGATCATCTGACAGACCTAGTGATGCAGAATTATTAAAGGCTGATTACTCTGTCTTGGCAGATATAATCAGTCAACTATTCTGCAAGTGTGTCCTTTTTTGGACAATAATTTGTCTGTAGATGGAAAGAGGCACTTCCTGCCTAATGGCTGTCTCACCACAATTGGAATAACTCCAAAGATGCTCAATTTCTTCTTATAATCCAAGACAGGAAGCTGTCAGGAGCAGACAGGTCTCTAATCAAAATGAACATTAATACAGAAATGTTTGTAACATCAATTCTGTGGACTTCTGACGTTTTGAAAACCAACTATCCATGTAAGGCAATCTGGCCTGTTGTCTGTTAACTCCTCTCAGCTATTTCTAAATAAAATATAGAAAACACCCTAACAATAAACTCAAAGCCATTTGTTATAAGCCCTTAACTCACAGGCTAACCATCTCAAATAAGTTAAAAAAGTTAAAGTAGGACTGGGTCTAAGCCTTGTATTTCTAAATGTGTTATACAGGCACAATGCCCATGAGAGTATCAATATTCATCTCACTTTTATATCAATAAGAAGCTCATACCAATGGAAACCTTAAATTTGAAATCAAAGTAAATGTTGTACCATTTAAGAAATTATAACTGGAGCAAAGAACTGTGGGCAGAGGTTTCCTTTAGGGTGCAAAAATGCAGAGCAATAAAACTTTTAACTTGGAGAAACAGAATCATACTCCAATGAAGCATCATCAACATCACCACCAGCAGCACCACCAGCAGCAGCAGCAAGAGCAACAGCAGCAGCAGCAGCAGCAGCAGCAGCAGCAGCAGAAGCAGCAGCAACAGCCACCCCCACCAATAACTGCAAATGGACAGCAGGCCAGCAGCCAGAATGAAGGCTTGACTATTGACCTGAAGAATTTTAGGAAACCAGGAGGGAAGACCTTTACCCAATGTAGCTGTCTCTTTTTGGGCAATCTTCCCCTTGACATCACTGAGGAAAAAATGAGGAAACTGTTTGAGAAATATGGAAAAACAGGTGAAGTTATCATTCATAAGGATAAAGGCTTTGGCTTTATTTTCTTGGAAACACGAATCCTAGTGGAGATTGCCAAAGTGGAGCTGGACAATATGCCACTCCGTGGAAAGCAGCTGTGAGTGCGCTTTGCCTGTCACAGTGCATCCCTTACAGTTCGCAACCTTCCTCAGTACGTGTCCAACGAACTGCTGGAAGAAGTCTTTTCTGTGTTTGGCCAGGTGGAGAGGGCTGTAGTCATTGTGGATGACCGAGGAAGGCCCTCAGGGAAAGGCATTGTTGAGTTCTCAGGGAAGCCAGCTGCTCGGAAAGCTCTGGACAGATGCAGTGAAGGCTCCTTCTTGCTAACCACATTTCCTCGACCTGTTACTGTGGAGCCTACGGACCAGTTAGATGATGAAGAGGGACTTCCAGAGAAACCGGTTATAAAGAACGAGAAATTTTACAAGCAGAGAGAACAGCCACCCAGATTTGCACAACCTGGGTCCTTTGAGTATGAGTATGCCATGCGCTGGAAGGCACTCATTGAGATGGAGAAGCAACAGCAGGATCAGGTGAACCGGAACATCAAGGAGGCTCGTGAGAAGCTGAAGATGGAAATGGAGGCAGCATGCCATGAGCACCAGGTTATGCTAATGAGGCAGGATTTTATGAGACGTCAAGAAGAGCTTCGGAGGATGGAGGAGCTGCATAACCAAGAGGTTCAGAAACGAAAGCAGTTAGAACTCAGGCAGGAAGAGGAACGCAGGCGCCGAGAGGAAGAGATGTGGTGACAAGAAGAAATGGTGCAATGACAGCAGGAAGGCTTCAAGGAAACTTTCCCTGATGCAAGAGAACAAGAGATACGGATGGGCCAAATGGCTATGGGAGGTGCTATGGGCATAAACAATAGAGGTGCCATGCCCCCTGCTCCTGTGCCACCTGGTACTCCAGCTCCTCCAGGAACTGCCACTATGATGCCAGATGGGACCCTTTGATTTACCCCACCAACAACCGAACATTTTGGCCAAGCTGCTACAATGGAAGGAATTGGAGCAATTGGTGGAACTCCTCCTGCATTCAACTGTCCAGCTCCAGGAGCTGAATTTGCTCCAAATAAACGCTGCCGATATTAGATAAAGTTGCATCATCTAGTTTCCTGCAGCCCTTAAAAGAAGGGCCCTTTTTGGACTAGCCAGAAATCTACCCTGGAAAAGTTAGGGGTTCTTCTTAATAGATAGGTCTTCCCTGCTTGTACTACTCTAGGGCGTATGCTTGAAGGCAGAGAGGGCAAGGGAGGGGTGGTGTTTAACAAGTCAATGTCTGTGGTACAGTGCATTGTCAAGTCCGTCTGGTGCATTCCTGAAGTATATTGACTGTTGAGGGCCTGCAGAAGGATAGGATAATGGACTCAAGAGCTCCATTTATCTTCATCATTTCTCTCTCTCTCTCTCTCTCTCTCTCTCTCTCTCTCTCTCTCTCTCTTTCTCTCTCTCTCTCTCCATTATGTTTTAATTGCTTTCTCATCTTTATTCCCCTCAACCCCAGAGACACTGCCATATATACCACAAAACCTAACCATCCTCCAATGACCTAGCCCCATTTCTCCATTCACTCCCAGGTGAGAATTTAGACAAACATCCACAGAGGTTACAGCATACATACTATTCTGTTATATCTCATATATGACCCCTTCATGTCCTGAGGAAGACATTTTCTCTTAGAGGTTTTCATTTTAGTATATCTTAAAACACTCTTATGTTAACTTGCCTCCATCTTTTTCTTGGGTAAGGACTACACTTTCGTGTCTCTGATGTCGCTGTTCATAGCTTTTCTTGATAGGCCTAGTACAATCTTGGGAACAAGGTTGCTGTGTGTTGAAGGTCTGACAGTAGCTCTTAGTCTTGCCTATCTTAGGTAGTTAACGCTGTGCATTTTTATTGATGTACTATGATTTGTTCCTGATACCTTCAATTTGAAAGTTTTTCTGAGAAGTGGAGCAGTAATGCAGTGTCATCTTATTAAAATACATTTGAAGCCTTAAAAAAAAAGAAATTATAACTTCATCTTAATAACAATTATACATATTTCTACCAGTAGGTTATGGCTATGCAATAAATCCTAGCTAATCCTCCCTGTTCCACCAAAACCACTACTTTTCCCTAGAAAGACAGCCCAATATTAACCACCTCAGTCCTCAAGCCCAGGGAATAGGAGCGCCGACACTTCATTAACTTCTTCAAGCTGATTATGGGTGTTGAGATATTAGAAGAGGGACAGGGGGAAGAGTAAATTGATAAGCCTCTGATGCTGTGTCTTCACTGCATTCAGATGGAATTCCAGGACATCAGAGGTTCAAACAGGTCTTCTCAGCTTGCCTGATGTGTAGATACACCAAGGCTATGTATTCTGCAATATACAGTTCTCAAAACAAATTTTAGTATCAACATAATTGTTTGTTTGAATTCTGGAATCTAGTCTTCTGGTGGCCTGCCTCTGTCATGTCTAATCCATATAATTCTGGGAGTTTCTATGAGCGTGTGCTCCCACCATCCTCCCATTTTCGCCTTCCTGCTCTCAAATTTCCCAACATTAGGGAATCCAAACTTTCAGGCACCAAGGCCCTCTACTTCCACTGATGCCTAACTGTGGGAAAAATATGGCCGGGGGAACCCAGGGTTCCTCCCGCCATGCTGTGGGTAGTCAGCTGGGAGCGCTCTGGGTTCCTCCAGCTGGAAGTTAGGCCCGGCTGCTCATTAGCTAAAAGCCTCTCCACAGTTCCTCATTGTTCCTCATGGTACAGCCCCAACACACAAGGAAGTTCTTGGGTTTCCAAAACCGGTTTATTGGCATGGCCAATGGTGGATGGATCTGGATTCATAGCCCACAAAACCTAGGCCATGCCTGAGTTAAATAGGGAGGGGGAAAGGGGGGAAGGGGCTGGGGAGGAATGCTTAGTCGGCTCCACCCTCTGGCCTTCAGGTACCTCATTAGTATGTAAATCTCTCTAGGGCCTGGGGGCTGTTCCTCATGACTGCCGGTCATAGGTCATAAACCTCTCTCTGTGGGAGGGGTTGTCGGAGGACTGAAGCTAAGTGAAAAGAACCAGGGCCTGGGAGCAGAGTGAACTTTTGCCATTCGATAAAGGTTCCGGGGTTTGAAACTCATGCTCAACCAAACACCCAGCTGCTTCTCACAGCCCACGTGTGTACTTGACTGAATGGTAAAGGTAGAATGGAGATTAGGCCTCATGTCAGGAGCCTGGGTTCTGGGGACATGTCCGAACCCACAACCCAAGAACCAGGACCCAACACGTAACCCCTTACCCCATCCCCCCTCCTCCAATTATTATGAGCATGTGCTCCCAACATCCTCTCATTCCTGCCTACCTGCTCTTGTAATTCCCCAACACTAGGGAATCCAAACTTTCAGGCACCAAGACCCTCAACTTCCACTGATGCCTGGCAAGGCCACCCTCAACTACCTATACAGGTGGAGCCATGAGTCCTTCCCTTTGTGTTCTCGGGCTGGAGATTTTAAAATGGCTACTCCAGCTTGTTTCTTAGGGCCATGTGCTTGAAAAATTGTTTTCCAGCCTTTTACTCTAAGGTAGACTCTGTCTTTGTCACTGAGGTGGGTTTCCTGTATGCAGCAAAATCCTGGGCCTTCTTTATGTATCCAGTCCATTAGCCTATGTCTTTTAATTGGGGAATTGAGTCCATTGATGTTAAGAGATATTAAGAGACAGTAATTGTTGCTTCCTATTAGTTTTGTTATTAGAGGTGAAGTTATCTTTGTGTGGCTATCTTCTTTTGGATTTGTTGGAAGAGGGTTACTTTCTTGCTCTTTCTAGGGTATAATTTCCCTCCTTGTATTGGAGCTTTCCTGCTATTATCCTTTGTAATGCTGGAATTGTGGAAAGATATTGTATAAATTTGGTTTTGTCATGGAATATTTTGGTTTCTCCGACTATGGTAATTGAGAGTTTTGCTGGGTATAGTAGCCTGGGCTGGCATTTGTGTTCTCTTAGGGTCTGTATAACATGTGTCCAGCATCTTCTAGCTTTTATAGTATCTGGTGAGAAGTATGGTGCAATTCTGATAGGTCTGCCTTTATATGTTACTTGGCCTTTTTCCCTTACTGCATTTAATATTCTTTCATTGTTTTGTGCACTTGGTGTTTTGATTATTATGTGACAAGGGGTATTTCTTTTCTGGTCTAGTCTATTTGGCACTCTATAGGCTTCTTTTATGTTTATGGGCATCTTGTTCTTTTGATTAGGGAAGTTTTCTTCTATAATTTTGTTGAAGATATTTATTGGCCCTTTAAGATGGGAATCTTCACTCTCATTTATACCTATTATCCTTAGGTTTGGTCTCCTCATTGTGTCCTGAATTTCCTGGATATTTTGTGTTAAGAACTTTTTGCAGTTTTCATTTCCTTTGACAGTTGTATCAATATTTTCTATGGCATCTTCTGCATCTGAGATTCTCTCTTTTATCTCTTGTATTCTGTTGGTGATGCTTGTCTCTATGACTCCTGATTTCTTTCTTAGGTTTTCTATCTCCAGGGTAGTCTTCCTTTGTGATTTCTTGATTGTTTCTACTTCCATTTTTATGTCCTGGATGGTTTTGTTCAATTCCTTCACCTGTTTGGTTGTGCTCTCTTGGAATTCTTTAAGGGATTTTTGTGTTTCCATTTTAAGGGCTTCTACCTGTTTACCTGTGTTTTCCTCAAATTCTTTGAGAGTGTTATTTATGTCCTTCTTAAAGTCCTCTATCATCATCATTAGAAGAGATTTTAAATCTGAATCTTGCTTTCCTAGTAATATGGGGAATTCAGGACTTTCCTGTGTGGGAGAACTAGGTTCTAATGATGCCAAGTACCCTGAGTTGCTGATGCTTGTGTTCTTGCACTTTCCTTTTGCCATCTGTATCTCCTTAGTGCTACCTGCCCTGTCTCTGACTGGAGACTGTCTTTCCTATTCTCTTGGTTTGTATCAGAACTGTGTGGGGTGGGTATAACTACTGGGGTAAGAGCTGGGGCCCAAAATCTGCTCAGTGCTCAGGCTCAGACAGGATACTGCCCAGGTTAGAGCTCTGGGGGCCCTGCTTCCTCTGGATTCTTGGAGATTGGGGGCAGAGCTGCCATCCAAGATCTGCTCAGTGCTCTGGCCCAAACCGGAAGGAACCAGTGCTCCGGGCCGGGAGTGACTTTCTGGGTCCTTTTGAGTCCCAGTTACTCCCTGTTTGGGGCAGGCATTGCTATCTGCTTACCTAAGATACTGCCCATGTTAGAGTTCCTAGGAGCCCTGCTTCCTCTGGGTTCTGTGTGATTGGGGGCAGAGCTTCCGTCCAGGATCTGATTGTATAGGACTTGACCATGCTATCACAATCACTATGAGTCCATATCTACATTTTTCATATTCTGTATTGCAAAGGGTTTCCTTGGTGTTACAAACAAGATCAGAGTCTTATTGTCTTTCTGTCTCCTCTTCTGTGAAGATCCCTGAGCCTAGTTTTGGGTGTGATTTGAATGACTGGCCCACTTAGGGTTTTTACTCTCTGCTAATTTAATTAGAGTTCTCTGTTAATTACCAACTACTTCAAGGAGAGGCTTCTCTGATGAGTCTTGGTGGATACAGTGTTCACAAGGTAGAGCAGTAAGTCATTAGAAGTGGTTTTGATACTTGGTCAATTTAGTAGAATAGTTGTATCAGATTCTTCC
The DNA here is from genome assembly GCA_030674055.1 of Rhabdomys pumilio. Taxonomy (NCBI): domain Eukaryota; kingdom Metazoa; phylum Chordata; class Mammalia; order Rodentia; family Muridae; genus Rhabdomys; species Rhabdomys pumilio. The sequence continues at coordinate 73,784,417 of JANHMN010000013.1, read as the reverse complement.
CTAAGTCCCATGACTTAACTTTCTATAAGTTCTTATTCCCTCTGTCAGTTGCAGATATGGATATTATTTCATGGAACAAGATTGAGATCCATTAAGAAGGTGATTGTTTACTTTCATAACATTCATGTTTCTGTTGCACCATTTAGCATCTCTCATCCAACTAGTTGCTATAGTTTTCAGTGTTCACACCTGGGATATATTAAGGATTACTTTTTTCCTACTGAATCATCCATAGCATTGTCTAACAATATGAGAGCTAGCCAGTAGGGGTAATTACTTCCAGGTAAGTAAAATCTTGACATCTTTGTTGACTTTTAGTCTAGGAAAGGATGCCTTCAGAAATAGGGTGTTTCATTCAGGTTATGGAGAATACTCACAAATATCCCCTTCCATGCTTTGTTATCATGCCATTGTCCGACAACTCAAAAAAAGATATTTTTTACTTTCAAGTATGTAAGGCAGTCAAGACCAAAGACAATAAGCAAAACAAGCAAACAAAACTCCTTGGTCATTTTAATTTCATTGAATGCAATCTTTGTTGCAAATGGAAATATTGTGTTATCCTCTTTAATTCTGGAATATGGAATCATGAGCATTCTTATGAAGTAGATATATCCTGAACCCAGAAATAATCTAGACATGAAGCCATACCTCGATCTATCTGGGTTAGTGGTAAATGAATTGTCTGAAACCTCAAATATTCAATATATAATTATGGAAGCTGATAATATACCTTCTTTGTTGTCTGTATTCCTAATAGAATGTCAAATTGAATCTAATCTCATCTTGTTTATGTCTCCTGTCTGAATGCCCTCTCAGATAAATGACTAATATTTTTTCCATCATTTAATAGCTTCAGACAAGAAAACTGATCTTCATTCTTGCCTTTAGTCTGCAATGCAAATGTGAATAATAATGAATGAATGAATGAATGAATGAATGAATGAATGAATGAATGAATATAGCTACTTCACAGCATCTTGTGAGGAACAGTGGGTATATAACTATGTTCTCTTAGCTAAAAGGGTTATCTGATAAGAAACCATCACCAAGGTTCTGTTCTGATAAATGCAAAGGCACTTAATGATTCTTTTTGCTTGACTCTCTCATACCCTACCTTTGGTCTGTTCGTTTGTTTGTTTGTTTGTTTGTTTGTTTTGACACAGAACTCTTTCACATGCTTAACAGTTTTGTTATTTTTGTCCTTCATGTTTCCCTATGGAGATACTTAACATTAAGAATCTTCAGCAGTGATAGCCAACAATGTTTCCAAGTATCCATTGAATATGCTAAGAAGAATCCCAGTGCCCTCTTCCACTCCCAACAGGAAGAATTCAACTTCACAAAGGTGATAAAAAGTAGATTCCAGTCACTAAAATGTGGTTTACACTGAGATTTCTTCTTTGCTTTGACCTAAATTTATGTTCTAGTTGAGGTTAATTGTGGCATAATATTTATCAGAATGTTAACCTAGAAATAGTTGGAGGAGGAATTGGTAGAGTATGAAACAAGAAGAACCCTATGTCAATATAACTGCAGTGAAATAGTGTTTCCTAGATATGACAAAAACATGATCATATTAACTCACAGAAACAATCACTGTATGCATAAGACCAAGCCAAACAAAATCCTAACCTGAATGGGAAAGAGGCTCATGAAGGCCCAGCCCTCAATAGAAAACTATTGACAGTTTATGACTGCTAGAAGAGACAGTTTTCTTCAGGGAGGGTACTTAGTTTCAGCAGACACCCTTATACTTACCTATACTCAGTGAGTATATATTTTAAGTGTGAACATAAAAAATGGGAGGGAACTATATGGACATAGTAATATTAGAGGGAAGGCCAAGGAGAGTGAATTAATCAAAATTAATCACATTTTGTATTCATGTGAAATTCTCAATCATTAAACTAAATTCACAGGAATAAAAAACCACCATCTGAGCTTGGTCTCCATCCAGATCACCCAATAACTGGAGTAGGGGCTGTCACTGGCTCTGTTGTCTATCTGTAGATGCTAAGTCCCTAAATGGGATGTCTTGTATGGCCTCGGTGGGAAAGGATGTGCCTAGCCCTGCAATAACTTGATGTGCTAGGGAGACTTGGTACTCAGTGGGGGCTCCCATCTACTTCTCTGAGGAGAAGGGAAGAGGGTAGCCAGAGGGGTTCTTTGAGGAGGGGACTCAGAAAAGCAGGGGTGTGTGTAGCAATTGTGATATAAAATGAATAAATGAATTAATTCATTATAAAAAACATAATATAAAAGAATAGCTGCAAAAATATTAGCCATCTGTTTTCATAATTTTATTTGTGTCTACATGTGTGTAATGTATTGTTCTCTACTATGTGACAAAAGTTGAACCAGGGTCACAGTCACAGATCATTAAATATTCAGCCACTAAAGAAGCAGCCTTGAAAACTAAGTTCAATATATAAGACAACTAATGAGTATGTCTACATTTCTGAAACTCTAAAGTTGATCTTTAGTACATATAGGGGTATAAAATATATAGACCTTACCTAAGTTGAAATTATCCCTCACCTTGTCACAATTACTGAGCCTTCTGCTCCTTTTCCTTAGGAAAAAATATTTTATAGCAAAGAAATACTTTTTTATGTTTGTAGTGCTAGGCAAATTCAGCTATATCCCCAATTCAAAGAATAATATCACTTTCACTCTGCCTCACAAAATTTGTTTCATGGTTATTCTTTCCACTTTAGACATTTGTGAAATGTGATCAAATATCTCTACATATATACAATAACAAAAAAACCAAATTAAATAAATAAAAAATGATAAAAATACTTTAAGTCATTTGGCACAAATTATTTTGATCTAGAATTCAAGGAAGGCATTTTCTGTATAGAAATCTGAGTCTACATAAATAAATAAAATTCCAAATATTTTGAAAGATGAAATCTACTAAAGTACAGAGTTATGAATTTTACAGAGATGTAGAAATTTCACAAGATAACCTTGTTGCAAAAAGAATGAGCCTTGTAGACAGGAGCTGGGACTAAAGTGGCATAGTTACCCCTAGACTTACTGTCTGTCTCCAATGGTGTGACCCCCAGAGTATAGCCCTCCTAACTTCTAATGAAATAAAGTGAGGCATCAACATTAAATGGTGGATATACTTATTTACAAAGTGATGCTTGTTTTCAGCACTTATTCCGTGGGCTAAATATCAGCTTTGTTCTGAATTCCTGCCAGAAATAAAAAAAACAGTGTCTTGTTTTCATATCAATTAAGAAGGCCACATGCTTTTTTTTTTTCCTGATTTTGGAAGAACACTTTGAAAAGTCACTACAGATTCCTAACACATATTATAAAATGACAGAAAGGCTTGTTCTTTTCCTTAGTAAGTTGATATGAAATTTTCTGTTTCTTATGGAAATAACAAAGGAGTAGGAATAAAGTTGAGGAAGGGAATTTGGGGAAAGATATCAAGAATCAAGGGGGATTTGAACTAATGAAGGTAATGCCAATAAAGTCTCCAAATAGAGATATGGAGTTCAAACTCGTTATAGCTTTTCACAAAATGAAGCTTTCAGTTCCACAACAGGGTTGTTTCCAACTGATTTCTGGCCAACGATGTCCTACAGAAATCCCCAAACAACCAACAGGTGGTTTTCTGCAAACTGTGCAAACTGACAGCAGTTCTCCATTCCTGAAGATAACCCACAACTCATGAGAGGTTGAGATGGTGCTTACAGTGTCTATATAGAACCTTCACAATTTTTATCTACAATCTAGCCAGTCTGCAAAATATGCAAGGACAATGGTGTCACAAAGCTTCTAGAAAACCCCAATCAATGTCTGACTTGACTTAAGGCCCACTCCATGAAATGAAACCCATACTAGATACTCCTTGGCTAACCAGAGAACTAGTATAAAACCAAACATGCCTCATCTTTAAAAAGAAGTAATAGTAAAATATTCCTTATGATGTTCATATGTAGCCATAGATAAGTACCCTCGTCAGCCACCATTAGAGAAGCTTGCTCTGGCAGCAAATGGAAAAGGTACAACTATCTATAGCCAAACATTACACAAAGAGTGAGGAGACCTTAGAGCACATATCAAATCACTGGAATCTCTCCACATAGAGAAAAGAGCCAGGCATGATGGAGTATACCAGAAGAACAAGGCCCTCTAAATCAACTAAGGAATGCTCATATGAACTTACAGAGACTGAAGCAGCAAGCACAGGTCCTACATAGGTCTACACCAATACATACATACATACATACATACATACATACATACATACATACATCATACATACATATTTGTATGCATGCATATATGTATGTATGTGTATATATTATGCATATATATGTATATATGTCATAAGCTTCAGTTTATTTTTTTAAAAGACCCCAGAATGAATTAGTGAGTGGGTCTCTGCTTCTAGTGACTTCTCTTAGTAATTTTTTCTTTCTATTTATTTGTTTTGTCCAATTTCAATATGATGTTTTTTGTTGTTGCTGTTTGGTTTTATTTTGTGTCACCTTATGATATTTTATGTTGTTATGTGGGTATGTTATCTCTTAGAAGCCTGTTGTTTTCTAATGAAAGACAGAAAGAAACTGGATCCATATAAGGGGAAAGGTAGAGAGGAATTGAAAGGAATAGAAAGAGGAGAAATTATAAGCAGTATATATGAAACTTTTTTAAATTAAAAAAAATAAGGACAACAACAAAAACTTGGGATGTGTGCAGATAAAGCATGCAATTATAGATGTAGTGGTAGAAAACATAATTTTCATCACTCAGATGAAACTAGAGTTGCTGAACTTACAAAGTCAGACATATTTGCCTTTCATAGGCAGTACACTTACAATTCTTAATCAAGTTTCTAACTTTTCTTAGTACACTGTTTGGAAAGATCTAGAGTAAAAAAAAAAAAAAGATGAATTGGAATGTCCTATGCTACTTTTCAGTGTTTTAATGTTCATTATTTGTAATTAAGCTTACTAAGGGATCAAAATTACTCATCATAAAGTCAATCATATCAAGAATCTTGTGTCATTAGCATACATATGTCATAAATATGTATGTTTGCAAGAATCACCTCATTTCCTTTTGTTTTTAAAATGTATCATGTAAATTTTTAATTATGTATTCATAATGCATTTGTCAGCTCACCACATAGGAAGAGATTTTTGTTTATATTAGCATCTAATAGGGAAAATAGTATTGTACAATTTAATATTTTACTAAAATTAAATTTAATCACTTTGTTTATCAAAGTAGCTATTTACTGCATAATGAAATTCCACAAATGCCACATCAGCCACATTATAATGACAAGCATAAATCAATAAAATAACATCAAATGTCTGCAAGTTAAAATAATTCTTGAGAACATTGTGAAATGCTTGAAATGAATTTATAGCATAATCAAGATCCTCTTGTATGCATTATTTTAGCATAAAACTGTTCAGAGGTCAACTAAGTCATTTTTTTTATTTTGACTCTGGATATGATTTTGAAAAACACAATTTTCATCAAAAGATATAAGAAATACATTTAAATTCTTGAGAAAATGATAAAATGCTGGTATCTTATTCAGGAACTCTCTGGAACAGTCAAGCCTCAGAATTCTACCAACTGTCTGTCACTGAGGCCGTGTTTACTAAGGCTGCTAGTGACATGTCAGTGGGAAACTAAAGATGTAGGAGAGATATGAAACTTTAGATGTCAAGTCAGAAATATGGAAAGGAGAGTGACTTATGACCACTGTTGGAAAATAGAGCTACTAGATAAATTGCATATAGAAACATATGAAAATAAGTAATCTAAACAAAAATGGCAAAAACAGTACAAATGACTTCTGTGTAATTAGCACCTATTTTCTGGTGCTAACTGTATTCCAATGTTCTGAGTAGTGGTGTCCATGTGAATAAATCACAGGCGTTCATTTACAGCATGTTTTGTGAGAACACTAAAAGTCATTGTCTCAACATTACTAATAAATTCTCATATGCACATACTAACTGTATAAAATGACAACAATTTTACTTTCATTTGCCTTAATTTTATAGATTCTGATTAAAAGTTAGAGGGAAAACCAACTTATTCAAATGATGGGCTCTGCAATATTCTACCACATGAGAATTGTTTATTGAATCCAAACATTCTGTGACATCATGCTTTTTATCTTGAAATATAAAACTCTTCTAAGCAATTTGCAATTTTATTTGGAACAACAAAAAATCCAAGATAGCGAGAACTATTCTCAACAACAAAAGAACTTCTGGGGGAATCACTGTCCCTGACCTCAAACTGTACTACAGTGCAATAGTAATAAAAACTGCATGGTATTGGTACAGAGACAGGCAGGAAGACCAATGGAATAGAATCGAAGACCCAGAAATGAGCCCACATACCTATGGTCACTTGATCTTTAACAAAGGAGCTAAAACCATCCAGTGGAAAAAGGACAGCATTTTCAGCAAATGGTGCTGGTTCAACTGGAGGTCAACAAGTAGAAGGATGCAAATCGATCCATTCATATCACCTTGAACAAAGCTCAAGTCCAAGTGGATAAAAGACCTTCACTTAAAACCAGATACACTGAAACTAATAGAAGACAAGGTGGGGAAGACCCTCAAATACCTAGGCACAGGGAAAACGTTCCTGAACAGAACACCAATGGCTTATGCTCTAAGATCAAGAATTGACAAATGGGACCTCATAAAATTGCAAAGCTTCTGTAAGGCAAAGGACATTGTCAATAAGACAAAATGGCAACCAACAGATTGGGAAAAGATCTTAACCAATTCCACATCTTATAGAGGGCTAATATCCAAGATACACAAAGAACTCAAGAAATTATACTCCAGAAAACCATATAACCCTATTAAAAAATGGGGAACAGAGCTAAACAAAGAATTCTCAACAGAGGAAACTCAAATGGCTGAGAAGCACCTTAAGAAATGCTCGACATCCTTAGTCATCAGGGAAATGCAAATCAAAACAACCCTGAGATACCACCTCACACCAGTCAGAATGGCTAAGATCAAAAACTCAGGTGATAGTAGATGCTGGTGAGGATGCGGAGAAAGAGGAACACTTCTCCATTGTTGGTGGGATTGCAAACTGGTACAACCACTCTGGAAATCAGTCTGGTGGTTCCTCAGAGAACTGGACATAGCATTACCTGAGGATCCAGCTATACCACTCCTGGGCATATACCCAGAAGATGCTCCAACATATAATAAGAACATATGCTCCACTATGTTCATAGCAGCTTTATTTATAATAGCCAGAAGCTGGAAAGAACCAAGATGTCCCTCAGCAGAGGAATGGATACAAAAAATGTGGTACATCTACACAATGGAGTATTACTCAGCTATTAAAAATAATGAACTCAAGAAATTTTTAGGTAAATGGATGGATCTAGAAATTATCATCCTGAGTGAGTTAACCCAATCACAAAAGAACACCCATGGTATTTACTCACTGTTAAGCAGATGTTAGCCCAAAAGCTTAGAATAGCGAAGACTCAACCCACAGACCACATGAAGCTCATGAAGAAGGAAGACGAAGAGGGGACGCCTCAGTTCTACTTAGAACCAGTAACAAAAATACTCAAGGGAGCAATTATGGAAACAAAACATGGGACAGAAACTGAAGGAGAAGCCATCAGGAGACCATTCCACCTGGGCATCCATCCCATGTACTGTCACCTAAGCTAGACACTGATGTGGATGGCTCGAAGTGCATGCTGTCAAGAACATGTTATAGCTGTCTCTTTAGAGATATGCCAAAAACTAACACATTCAGAGGACTTTGCTCACAGCTAACCACTGGTATGGTCAAGGGTTTCCCAATGGAGAACTTAGAAGACTGAAGGAGCAGGAAGAGTTTGTGACCCCAAGAGGAAAGCAACAATACCAAACAACCAGACCCCCAGGGTCTAAACCACCAGCCTGGGAGCACATAGGGAGAGACCTACAACTCCAGCGGTATACATAGGGAAGGATGGCCTTGTTGGGCATAGGTGGGAGAGGAGATTCTTGGTCCCATGAAAAATGAACACAAAATGGGAGGGAATGTGAGGGTGAGGAGGGGATAGTGGGGTGCGGGGGTAGGTGAGGGCACAGCCTCATAGAAGCACAAGGAGGGGGGATGGGATAAGGGGTTCCTGGGTGGTGGGGGAAATGGGATCAGAGGATAAAACTTGAAATGTAAATATTATAACCAACTACATAAAAGGGAAAAAATAAAACTCTTCTAAAGAAAAGGAACTTCTTGATCTTTGTGATGTATTTTTAGTTGAATTCCAATACTACTTGTTGCTTGACCCAATTAGGCGTGAGCACATACTAACATAATCTATCCCTTTCTTATTATCCTTATTTTACTTTTTCAATGGAATTGAAAGCAATTTGATGAAAAAGAGTTTAAATATTCCCCCAAGACATCTTTCTGTATAAGGTAAAAACACATCACATATTTCTTTTTAATAAGTACTTTTATTCATTATTTTGTACCAGTAAATTCTGTTGTCTCGTCTTTTGTGTTAATTTTACATATGTGTATTATATTTAAATTATTTCCTCACCTAAATTGGTTTTTGTGTTGTTATTGTTCAGGCACTGCTTTGCCATATTGTTGAGATTTCACGGACACAGCTTTTCTATCTTACATAGAAGATATAATCTTACAGAAGACTGAGACATCTATTGTCTTACTCATATTCCAACTTGAATTGCACACATATTTGAAGGAATTTATAAAATAATCAATATGGTTTAAATGGGCTTTACCCCCCTCAATTATGGTTCTACTATCTTATTTTTTTGATTTTGTTACTCAAATATAATTGGCAAGTAAATCAATAGTTTATTTTAATGAATAATAAACTATTTTTACTCAATAATAAGCTTTATGCTTAATAAAATTTCATGATACATAGCATGAGAGTACAAATGTAAGTTTGTTGAGAGTAAAATAAGACAGAGAATAATGGAGAGGGAGAATATAATCAAGTTACATGATAAACATAATTAGAAATACCCTAAAATATACAAACTTACCTAAAAATATTAAATAATATTTTAAAATTATGTTTTCCATCATGTACAACTCTTATTTGGGAATGAATTAAAAATATCAGTGTAAAACCTTATAGCCACCCACAGCTAAGGATAACTGGGTTCACCTGAAAGAAGGGCTGAGAATGAAAGGGGAATGGAGGGCAAGAGAAAACATGGGGCCAAGACAACTTGATCAAAGCCTGAAGTTTAATATTCTGCTTTCAAATATAAAGGGGAAGCCCCACCCCCACCACCAGAACTCCTTCTCACTTCAGCCAGTGTGGGTGAGGGGATTGCAACCAGAGGTGTGTCAAGGCAAGCTCAGCAGGCAGTCTATTCTTCTTAACTCTTGTAGCAGATTGCAGGCTGCCATGCCTCCTGGGTCCTATTCTTTGGTCTACCTTGGTCTACTCCTTCAGGCCTGCTCAAGGCTAGGGGAAGGGCACAGTTTCCCCTTAAGTTTTTAAGATGGCAGTGCCAAGATCTGGATTGGGCACAAAATTTCATCCCATCTAGGGTATTGAGTGGTCTGGTGACTGTGCCTGGCTTAGGTTGGTGTCTATATTGCTCCTATATTACCCGTCTTCAAGGAAAACATATATAGCATATTGATGTATGCCTCTGCCTTAGGTTTATAGGAGCTCAAGAACACTCTTACCTGTCTTTGACTAACCAACCATCATTGGCACATTCTTTCTCATGTAGACCAAAACGACATTCGGACCAAAGAACCTGTGGGAATGCACTAGATTCAATTCTTCACATCGATGTGTAACTGCCATGATGAATGGCTGAGCTTGCTGAGAATGATCCTGTGTGAGGGCAATCAACCTGCTTAAAATACAAGATTCAAAGGTTAAAAGCAACATGATTATCCAAGCAATGTAGAAAATAAGGTTGAAAGTGGAAATATTCCAGAATTTAATCCAACTGCTGATTGACAGGGATTAGACACAAGGTCTGTCCACCAGGTATATAGTGGGTGGCTTTAAGTAATAATAAAAAACACTCTCCAGTAATAGTAGAGACTAAATGCCAGGTTAAATCAGCTGGCTGTTAAAAATTTTGAACCATCTTCATCATTAGAATCATAATTATTAGGCTCAAGATCTGTGTCCACTTGATGGACCAATCTTTCAGTCAGCCATCAGGCTCCATTCTCTTTTTCTGAAAAAAATACAAACTGAACCATGGCCCCAAATTAAAACAGGGTTGGAACCACACCAAGTATTAGTTAGGGGGGTCTCTCCACATGACCCTGGCAAATGAGCTGTAAGTAACCAGATGCCAATGGCGATCTGCTGCAGACCGACCTTTAGTATCAGTATGCAGAAAAGTTAAAACAAATAAGAGAAAAAGCATGGTGTACTTTTGGTGACCTTGGGGGGGGGGATAATTCTCCCTTTCTAGTTTAAAAAGCCAATTTTTCAGAATTCCTTGTAAAACCAGGGAAGAAGCACCAGTAGATCCTTTTCCCACACTCAGAGAGTTATGAAGATATCATTTTAAAGTTTCATAATCTCTCTTTCACAATTTCTTGTCCTTGAGGATAATAAGAAATCTCAGTAATATTAAATTGTCAACAACACATCTCAAATGTTTGACTGCAGTCAAATAACTGCAATAGCCAGTTCCATTACTTATCTTAATCTGGTATGGAACACCAAGCACAGGAAAATAATATAGTCAATAACTAATTATATTTTTAGTTGCTTTTCTTGTTAAAGTAGTTGCAACTAGAAAGCCTAAAAGGTGTCAAGTCACATGTGCATATTTTAATTTTCCAAAATAAAAAACGAGCAACATCTATTTGCATAATTGATTACTTCAAGGCTTAACATTTTTATGAAAAAAAAATTGATAATACTGAAAACAAGTTTTTGCAATTTAATTTGCACACTTTCTAGAAATACTAAATTATTTTCTCAAGCTATTGTCATTTTGATGATATAAAGAATAAGATTGTATGGCCAATTATTTCTGTAAGGCTTATAATCTGCCTAATATACAAATCTGCTCTTGCATTGTCCTGGGGTCCAGGCAATCCAATATGAGCTCTTCATTGTTTTATAAAGTTAAGGAACACTATATGTCTTTTAAATTATACTGTATTTTTATAAATATAAAATTTAAGAATTAGCAATATCTAAAAAAGGAACAGTTTTAAGCAATTTTAAATCATGAGCCATATACTGGCTATAAACATACAAATTGAAAGCTTGATTTGTCAGCATTTCAAACAGTGGCTACAACATGTAATTTAATTATTTGTGCTGAAGCAGGGGAAACTCAAGAAAATGAACATGTGATCTAATTACATATACTGTTTTCTTAATAGATGAGGCATCTGTAAATAGAGTAAACATTTTTTCTATGGGCTGCATGTGTAATAAATTTATAGGAAATATAAAAGCATGAATAAAGAAAAACTGTAACAACTTGTCTTTTGGATAATGATTATCAAATTTGTCTAAAAAGTTTGCCATATAATAGGCCAAATATCATAATTTTTCAATAACCAATTTAATTGTTATTTGGAATAAAGAATAAACTTTTTTTTTTTAGAATTTTGTATTAACACAGTAACAGTTTTATAATAGGATGTTTAAACTTTACTTGTAGATGAAGAAAGATGAATCTACATTAATGGTTTCTTCTGCCAAAGGGCTGCTGTGAGCACATGAGTAGCAATAATGCAAACAGCCAACAATTTTTCATAGTCTATATAATTTATCTGTTGATGACTAACAGCTTACTCTACTTTCAGCAAAGCTATTTTTTCTTTATTAGTTAATTGTCGAGGGCAATTAGGACTTGCATCCCCCTTGAGAATATCAAACAGATGTTCAAATTCTCTTATGGTAAGCTTAAGATAAGGTTTTAGCCAACTAATATCTCTTAACAACTTTTGAAAATCATTGAAAGTACACCTGTAAGCCAGAAGAGGGCACTAGATCCCATCACAGACAGTTGTGAACCATCATGTAGTTGCTCAGAATCGAACTCTAATATTTTTTGTTGTGAATCTAGCCTTTAATGTCTGAGCCATCTCTCTAGTCCCAGCTATCTATTTTTATTGGAATTTTTATGCCACAATCTGCATAGAATATAACTGAGGTCTTGTAAGACCCTCCCCCTCGAAGGGAGGACCTCCCTCAAGCCTCAGAAATTCGCATCAATACAGCGTCAATACAGCAATGGATGGGAGAAGAGTTGTCGGTCTCTGGCAGCAAAGTGGCGGGGTTCAGGGTAGCCGGGGGAGCAAAGATCACCCTTTCAGTCAACAACAGGCTCTGATAGTGCATCATACGAGCATTAGTCATTCACTGGTTGGGGGGCTGCTGAATAATGCTCTCAAGGGAGTGGGGTTCCACAATGGTTATCTGTTGTCCCAGAGTCAATTTGTCAGCATCTCTGACAAGCAAGGCCACAGCAGCGATGGCTTTTAAACAGATAGGCCATCCACTGGCAATTGGATAGATTAGCCACTGGCCTTATCCCCAATCCCAAAGTTTGTGTAAGGACCCCCCTGGCAATCCCTGCCCTTTCATCTACATATAGGGTGAAAGGCTTTGTTAGATCATGCAGAGCCAAAGCCGGAGCAGATAGCAAGGCCTTTTTGATATCCTCAAAGGCCTTCTGGTACTCAGATGTCCATGTGAATCCTTCACCTTCTTTAGTAAGAGGATACAAGGGGGCTGCCAGGGTGTCAAAACCTGGGATCCACAGTCTACAAAAGCCAGTCGTGCCCAAAAATTCTCTTATATGGTGTGGGGTGGTTAGGATAGAGATCTGGGTGACAGTCTTTTTCCTTGCTTCTGTCAGTCACCGCTTTCCATCTCTCAGGGTGTATCCCAGATAGGTGACCTCACATTTACACAACTGAGCTTTTTAGCAGAAGCCCGATATCCCAACTCACCCAGTTCCACCAGCAGTCTCTTAGTCCCTTGAAGACACTCAGAAACAGTTGACACTGCCAGAAGTAAATTGTCTACGAACTTAAGCAGAGATATATGGGGACTTTCAGCTCTGAAGGTGGCCAAGTCTAGATGGAGGGCCTCATCAAAGAGAGTGGGAGAGTTCTTAAATCCCTGAGGCAGCCTGGTCCAGGTCAGCTGCCCAGTTAATCCAGTGTCTGGATCCCTCCATTCAAAGGCAAAGATTGATTGGCTAGAAAGATGTAGTTTTAAACAGAAAAAAGCATCTTTCAAGTCCAAAACAGTATACCAGTTCCTCTCCGGTGGCAGTGAACTCAGAAGATTGTAAGGGTTAGGAATGGTTGGGTGAATATCCTGGACTCTTTTGTTAACTTCTCTCAAGTACTGCACAGGCCTATAGTCATTAGTGCCTGGCTTTTTCACTGGCAACAAAGGAATATTCCATGGCGACTGACAAGGAACCAGAATACCCTGTTGAAGCAACCTTTGGATATATGGCCTAATTCCTTCTCTGGCTTTCTTACTCATTGAGTATTGTCACACCCTGATAGGGAGGGCTCCAGTTTTTAGTCCAACCACTATAGGAGAAGCTCTTTCTGCCATGTCCATGCCCCCAGTCTCAGTCCATGCTTTAGGAAATTCTTTCAACTGTCTGTTAATTTCTGAAACCTCTTGTGCTCCTGAAGGTTCATGAAGCCGGTATTATTCTTCTAATTTAAAGGCCAGTATCACTGAGGTAGGGGTCCCCCAGGTAACCTCCAGCCCTGTCTGTGTAAACTGGATCTGGGCTTTTAATTTTGTCAGCAAATCTCTTCCCAGGAGGGGCATGGGGCACTCAGGTATCACCAGGAATGAATGAGACATCATGCCACTCCCTAAATCAACCCTTCTGGAAGTAGTCCAAGGGTACTGTTTATGTCCCGTGGCCTCCACCACTATGGTCTTTTTATCTTTTAGTTTTCTCAATGATTGTTTCAAAACAGAATATTTGGCTCCAGTGTCCACCAAAAAGTTCATGGGGGTTCCCTCTACATTCAAGGTTACCCTAGGCTCGGGGAGGGAACCAAGCCCGTCCCCCCAATCATCTTCTTCAAGGGCCAGGACCTTAGAAACCCTAGCCTGCTTCTTGGGACATTCTAGGGCCCAATGCCGTTTCTCTTTACAAAAGGCAGACTGATCTTTGTCTAGCAGACATCGGTGCAGCCGATCTCTGCTTCCATTTGGTCTAGGTCTTTTGTTGCCCAGGTTCCCTGCCTGCCTAGGCCTTGTTCTCGCTCTTCCTCTATTGCTTACTACAACCACCAATATCCTAGTCAAATTCCTTTCTTGTTTGCGATATCACCTATCTTCCCTCTCTTCTCTCTCCTTCTTCTCTCTTTCTTGTTTCTCCTCCTCTTTCTCTCTCTTATGATACACTTTCTCTGCCTCCTTCACAAGATCTTGTAAGGTATAGTCCTTTAATCCTTCTAGACACTGCAATTTCTTTTTAATATCAGAAGCTGACTGTCCTCTAAAAGCCATAACTACTGTTGCCTTCTGACCTTCAGAAGTGGGATCAAATGGGGTGTAACGTCCGTAGGCTTCCATCAATCTTTCTAAAAACAAAAAAACTTAAGGTGGTTCTACAGGTCCCTGTAGAACCTCTCTTACCTTAGCCAATTGGTGGGGCATCGAGCTGTCCCCTTGAGAACTGCCACTAGGGTTCGGCAGTAGATGGCCAATCTTTCCCTACCTGCAGCACTGTTGTAGTCCCAGTTAGGTCGACCAAGGGAAAATCCAGCATCAATCTTATTGGGGAGGTTAGTAGGGCCGTTTGTGCTAGGGACATTCTTGCTGTCCTCCAGCAGGATCCGCTCCCGCTCCTCTGTGTTAAACAGGACCTGCAAGAGCTGCTGACAATTGTCCCAGGTGGGCTGATGCAAAAACATTAAAGATTCCAGCAGCCCTGTCAAGCTGGCCGGGTTGTCTGAAAAGGAAGGGTGATTAGTTTTCCAATAATACAAATCAGCAAAGGAAAAGGGCCAGTATTGTAGCTGTTACAGACCCTCCGCAGGGGCGGTTCCGTAGGCTCAAAGAGGCAGAGCCACAGTAGAATCCGGTCCCTCAGGGTTCAGACCTCTCCAACTCCGAGTGCCAGCTGCCAGTCCTCCTTCTGCTCCTCAGGGCTCCGGGATCAGGGCCAGAACCAGTGCAGAGGCTTGCGCCGGGCTGGGCACGGGGGCATCTAAAGTGGCTCATGATAGGGGAGTGGCTGCAAGCTTGGCCACTGGGGTGGCTCCTCGATCTCGGGATAGATCTTGGGCAGAGTTGAAGGCTTTGTTTCTGAAGTTGGCTTTGGTTTTGGTTTAGGTTCCGCACTGCAGAGGGCTAGGGCTCGGGAGCCTGGCTTTCTTTTCTTTACCCAAGGTTTTACCCATGAGGGAGGGTTTTGGACCAGGTCTTGCCAAACAGTGATGTAAGGCTGCTGATCGGGATATGACCCTGTTCCTTCTTGGAAAACAATTGCTTTAACCTCAGAAATGACAGTCAAGTCAAAAGTCCCCTCAGGTGGCCAGCCAACATCAAAAGTTGGCCACTCCGAGGCACAAAAAGTTCACCATAGTCCTTTCTTGACCTCAACCTGACAAATTATAAGCTCTAGTTCTAACTTCTGTCCAATAATCCAATGTCAAGCTTAAAGGAGTTGTCATGGTCTGTCCCATCATCACAAACAACACAAAACACAGACAAAGCAAACACACTGAAATACTAACAAAGACCCGTCTCGATCGCGAGTGCCAACACCACTCCAGAAAAACAGATGGAAGGGAGGTCTTTCGCGTCCCCTCTACCAAGGGGACCACTGTGTCTTCCCCAGCACCCAGATGGGAACTTCCCAGACTTCTCTGGGGTCCATGTCTTTCTGAGACGTCTCTCAGGGTGCAGCAGTCAGTAACCCCACAGCACATCTGCTGGTCACCCATTTGTCTCTTCTTGAGACAAAAAAAAAATGGTTTACTGTCTCTCCTGAGACAGAAAATGACTGCCAGATCAAAATGTAAGGCCCCCATGAAGGGAAGACCTCACCCAAGCCTCAGGAATTAGCGGCAACACAATAACTCACAAGATGTTGATGTAATCAACAAGAGATATATTTTGATCAACATGTTGAGGTCAAGACTCATGACCCACACAGGAGCAGTGGGATCTGACCTAGGGGCTTTGGAGGCAGAGAAAATTTAAAGGCAAAAACCACAAGGAAAAAAAAAAAACCACAACTCAGGGAGGGAACCACAACCCAGGGGGAGTGAAGGAGGGTTATTGGAGAGTACCTGTGGAAAGTCCCAGCCCATTATTCAGTTTGTGAACAGCCAAGGAACAGTCATGGGGAACATTTTGTATAGGCTATTCTCAAGAGCCTATTTGTGTTCAACCATCTATCTTGTGGTCAGCCAAGTTCCTGAGACACAGAGCTCACAACCAAGCTTACCTGCACTCATGGTTCTGCTCAGCCTGTTAGGAGTTTTTGAAAATTTTTAACACTTTCAAAAGTGCAAAACCAAAAAAGTTTTGCACTTTTCAGAAACCAAACAATTCAAACAGACGGGCTCATGAGAAACCAAACAATTTAGACAAACTGGCGCATGAGAAACCAAACAACTTAGACAAATGGCCACACAGCAACCAGACAAAAAAACTGAGGGTGAAATCTTATCTCCAAATGGGTTCTTGGAGTGTACGGTGGTCGAAAATTCCTGGCCCATGCACCCAAATGTAAGACTCCCCATCAAAGGGAGGCCCTCCCTCAAGCCTCAGAAATTCACGGCCACCTCATAACTCACAAGACACAGTTCTAGTGCAACAACAAGAGGTATATTTCAGTGTCAGTTGACTGAGGCCGAGACTCATAACCCACACAGGGGCAGAGGAGTGTCGACCCTGTAGGCTGGGAGTGGAGGGCTTATATAGGAAAGAACTACAAACCAAGGGGGTAAGGGGATAACCAAGGAAACATAACACAAAACAATAGAAAGTCTCAAAAATCTCCAACCCATATTCAGCCAGAGTCATGCAGAAACATCTTATATACTTATCTTTCGCAACCATCTATCTTGCGGTCAGCCAGTTTCTGGGACCACTCAGATGACTTGCATCTTTCTTTGTGGTCAGAAATCTGTCTTCCTGCTTTGGACCTTCCCCACCCACAGTTGTGTTCTCTTCCCTGAGGTCTGAGGAACATAATTCAGCAAGTGTCCTCTGACTCACAGATAATGTACCCCTTCCGGAATGTATCCCTTCACTTTAGGAGCAGTGAAGGCCTAAAATCTTACATTCAGTTCCACTTCCTTAAACTAGTGAACCTGCATTCTTTTGAACAGGTCTAGGGGTCATAAAAACTTTCTATAGTTTTCATAATTTTTTTATATTTTTCAGTTTCAAATATTGAAAAGATATTGCCTTTAAATCTTCTCTGGAACAACAACTACTCCAAAATTTTTAAAGCTCGTTATATTAGAGCAAAGGCTTGCAGAAAAACTCCTTTAGAGAGATCAGCCAATAAGATATTATACAATGAATAATATACACAGAAAGATTCAAACTCTTAATTTTTTGTATTAAGGCAACAACAGTTTTTTTTATATAATGTAAGGCTATTAACCATTCTTTGAGGCAAACTTTTCTAATGATATCATTTAATGGGCTCTCAAAAATTACAAGCAAATTCACTAAATGCAAACCTCCTACCTTTGCCAGAAATGTAAAGGAATGGTATAAAAACAATCTTCTAGATCTATAATAATTTTATATGCATTTACTGGAATGGCAGCTGGAGTAGGCAAGTCAAGCTGTAATGCCCCATTAGTTTTATAAATCTTAAGTTTGAACTTTGTTTTGGATTGATTGAATAACCAATCTCTTTTAGTTGAGTGAGAGTATCAGATAAAGGCCAAACTGAGGCAATCTCATTTTCTAATAACTGTTACATAAGTCTCGGTATCTATTAATTCTTTAAAACTTTTTCCTTCAATTATTAACTTAAGATTAGGTCTCTTGCTAGTAATAGACTGAACCAAAGCCATCTTGTCCTCTCTTATTCTTAACAAATTTGAAAGGAAGCAGATGCAAAGAAACTTAAAACGAGTTGAGCAATTCTTTTACCAGCAGGTACAGTTCAATTACAATGTCGTGGAGGGAAGCAGGCATAATTTTAATTTCTCCAGCATAATCATTATTTATAACTCCTGGCCCATAACCTGTTTGTTGTGAATGTCTTTGGGTCTTAGATTGACCTGTAGAGTGAAAAATTATAAAAATCATTTTTATAGAATATAAGTATATAGATTCTTTTTAAGTTCTTTTAGGGACATGGGAATTTTCTCTGAAACAAGCCAGGCCAGTTTCCGGAACTGGCTGTAAAGAATGAAAGTCATTCAGGTGGGGAAACACAGTGACCAGGCTGTGGCTCTGTGGCTGAGCAAGTGAGAAATAGTTAATACGACAGGGTAGGGCACAGTGACGGTGAAATTACATTTTTGAGAAGAATGAGTGTACAGAGTAATTCTTCACAACTATAAACCATTCAGGGTGGGTTTCTCTGGAATGTTTCACTATTCTTATGTTATGTATCCTTGGCAACCCCTCACTCCCTCCTCCCTCCCCTGGTTTGTGGTTTTCTGCTTTAAAAGACCCCTTAGCCCATCACTCTTGGCCAAACCCTGCTCTTGAGAGAGAGCTCATAGTTTGACCGCCGGCCAATTTCCCTAATAAAGCTTCTGCTGCTTGCATCCAGGTACGGTGTCTTGGAGTTTATGGGGAGTCGTGACTTCCCGAGACTTGAGTGAGGGTCTCCCTAATTTGGGTGTCTTCAGACCACTCTCAGGCAAGAAACAAGCAAAGCAAAAAAAAACAAATTTTGGAAAACATCTTTCTAGGTGTTGGTTGTGAAGACCAAGACAAAAGGAATGTCTGTTACCCAAGCTTCTGCTGAGCCCAGTCTGCATTGTCTTAATTCAAATGTAAATGTTCTTAATCTCAGCCTGTTTTCTGAAGCCTGGCCTAAAGATTATCTTTTTTGTAGACCTATACTGCACCACAGTTGTTTTTTAACTCTACCTGCTGTATCTTTTTCTCTATAAACATGAGCAAGACAAAACATCCCAAACTCCAGATTGAACTGCCAACTGCAGCCAATGGAATACTGGTAGTTTAACTATAACTATATTTTTAAGTTTCTTTTGCAACATTAAAATATAACCATAATTTTGAGAAACAAAACCAATGCAAAAAATTTTTAACAATGCAAACAATCTATTTTTTCTAAAATCAACACCAAGTAGATTACCTTTATGTTACAAAGTTTTGCTGCCAGTTCTTATATATGAATGCATGATAGTGCAGCTTTTAATATCTCACTAAAGAGACATTGTTTTTAAATCTTATCTTTATACAACTGGTTTCTGAATAACTCCAACCATGAGTTACCAGTCTTAAGCCAACTTTTGTTACCAAAGTTTTAAATTTTAATCATACTCAATAACTTATAGGCTAACAATCTATAACCAAGACATGTAGAACAGTTCCAAGAGTCTGGTCATACTTCTTGGACCTGGAATCACATCTTGGTCACTGGACTAACTTTGTGAATCCTGGACTCA
Source organism: Rhabdomys pumilio (assembly GCA_030674055.1). NCBI lineage: Eukaryota > Metazoa > Chordata > Mammalia > Rodentia > Muridae > Rhabdomys > Rhabdomys pumilio. Next base: position 73,764,794 of record JANHMN010000013.1, on the reverse strand, counting down.
CTTCCTTGGTTCACTTCCTGAACCCTGGACTCACTTCCTGGATCATGGATTCACTTCCTGGAACAGGGCTATCTTACTAGACCCTGTACACACTTCCTGGCCTCACATGGACACTAGATTCACTTTCTAGACTACATCCATCAATTTTGAATCCCTTACTGAACTCCTTGTTCTCTTCAGTAGCTTTCTGGACTCACTTCCTTAACCCTGAACTTACTTCTTGGACCCTGGACTCACTTCCTAGAATCATTTCCTGTACTCACTATCTGGACGATATACCCACTTTCTGGACAAACATCATTGACCCTAGATTAAATTCCTAGACTCACTACCTGGGCTCCCTTTTTGGATCCTGTACTCATTTATTCAACTATGAACTAACTTTATAAACCTGGACTCATTTTCTGGACACTGAACTCATTTCCTTGACCCTAGACTCACCTCCTGGACCCTGAACTAACTTCCTGTTCCTAAGACTCGTTTTCTGAACTCTAGGCTCTCTTTCTGAACCATGAACTCACTAAGTGAACCCACTTCCTGGACATTGGACTGGTTTTGTAGAACTAGGGTGCATTTTCTGAATCTTGAACCCACTCCCCGGAACCTGAACTCACTTTCTGAACTTGCGTACTAAATCCTTGACTCATTTCCAGGATCCTGGATTTATTTTATGACTCAGTTCCAGAATACTGGACTCCTTTTCAGTACTCACTTCCTGAAACCTGAACTCACTTCCTTGCTGATTGATTCACTTCCTGTAAACTGAACTCACTTTGTGGATCCTGGAATCAATTTCCATACTCATTTCCTTACTCTGGACTCAAATCCTGGACCCTGACTCCCTTCTTGGATTCATTTCCTGGACTCTTTTACTATTTACTTGACTGATTTCCTGTACTCACTTCCTGAACCCTGAACTCATTTAGTGGACATATATCCTGAACCATGGACTCACTTCCCAGACCATAGACTCACTTCCTTAATTCACTTTCTGAAACCTGGACTTCACTCCTGGGTACTGATGTCACTTCTGTTATCTGGATGCTTTTCCTGCACTCAATTTCTTAAAACTGGACCTACTTCCATTATTCTGAATTCACTTCCTTGACTTTCTTCCTGGATCCTAGACTCCAGGAATTGACCCCTGAGCTCAATTCCTATGTCTTAGAGTCACTTCCAGGATCCTAGAATCACTTCCTGTTCTCTGGACTCATTTTCTGGACTTAGGATTATCCTGGATACAGGATGAGACAGGATATATGAGGTTGACTTATTATGGGATGGTGGGCTATTATGGGACATGGGTGTCTTATTTTGGGATGTGGGATTCTTATTAGATGGGATATATTATGGGATGGGAGCAGGTTATATGATGAGAGAAGGTTATTATGGAATATGGTAGGTCACTATTAGATGGGAAGTGTTATAGAATTTTGGGTCATTATAGGTTGGAATAGTTTACTATGGAATGTTGGGTTATTATGGAATGGGGTTGCTTATTATGAGATATGGCATGTTATTATGTGATGGGACAGGTTATGCGCTGGGACTGGTTTTCATGGGATGGCTGTGGGCTATTAAGGGCTTATCGTGAGATGTTGTTTTTTTATGGCATGTTTTATATGTTGGGGAAGGTTATGGGATGTTGGGTAGTTATGGTATGGGGTGGGATATTATGGGATGGTATGGGTTATTGTGGGATGTTGGGTTATTCTGGGATGTTGGTTGGTTATTATTGATTGGGCTGGGTTATTATGTGATGTTGCATTATTATGGGAGAGGTTGAATTATTATCTGATAGGGACAGATTATTTTGGGATGGGGTGGTTTATTATGGAACAGCAAATGTTATTTTGGTATGTTGTTTTTTTATGGGATGAGGACAGGTTATTATGGGTTGTTGGGTTATTATAGGATGTGGTGGGTTTATATGGGATGAGGGTGGGTTATTATGAGATGTGGACTGGATATTATGGGATGAGGCGAGGTATTATATGATGTTGGAATATTATGGGATGGGGTAGATTATTATGGAATGTTGTCTTATAATAGGATGGGGCAGGATATTATGGGATGATGTGTGTTTTATTAGTAATTGGCTTATTATGGTATGGGGATGATTATTATAAGAATGCATTAGGGGTTAATGCAGATTTTTAGGGGATGGTGAAGGTTACTATAAAATGTTGTGTTATTAAGGGATGGGCATGGGTTATTATGGCAAAGGAGGGGGTTATTATAGGAAAGGAGGAGATTGTTATGAGAAGGAGCTGGGTATTATCAAATGGAGTGAGTTATGGGTTGGGGGCCAGTTTCTATGGTATGGAGACAGATTATGAGATGGTTTACATAAGATGAGTGTGGACTACTATAGGATGGGGAAGTCTTATTATAAGATCTTGGTTTATTGTGTCCTCCCCACAGCCTTGAGCAGTCCTGAAAGAACTTGTTTACCACAATAGACCAAAAGTAATAGGATTCAGCTGGCATTACCCACCTTGGCTGCATGTACAGCCTGCTACAGAAACTCAGAAGAATAGACTGCCTGCTGAGCTTGCCTTGAGATACCCCTGGTTGTGACTAAGGATGGGTTCCCCTCACCCATCTCCAGCTGAAGCAAGACAGGGTATGGTGGTAGGGCTTTCCCTTTAAATTGAGAGCTGAACATTAAACTTTAAGCCTTGATCAGAGAACTTTGTCTTGGCTCCATCTTTTCTCACCCTCCATCCCTTTTTCTATTTACAGCCACCTTTCAGGTGAACCCAGTTGATTCGTGGCTGCAGGTAGCTACAGTTTATTATGGCAATATAGTGGAGTACTATGTATTGGGATGAGTTATTATGAGATAGGGACAGGTTGTAACAGGATGAAGTGAGTTAATAGGAGAAGGCGCAGGTTATTATGGGAGGTTGGGTTGGTTTGGAATTGGGTGGGATAATATTGGAAGTTGATTTATTATGGGATAGGATGGGTTATTAAAGGATGAGAAGGTTATTATGGGATTGGATGGATTATGAAATGTTGGGTTATACAATGTGGCTGCTTATGGAATTTTGGGTTTTTATGAGTTATGTACTATGGGATTGGGTGTGGGAGATTTATTATAGGATGTTGGGATTAGGATTATGGGATTTATTATGAGATTTATTATGATGTAAGATTTATTATGGAATGTTGGGATTGGATTAGGCTAGTTAATATGGGATAGTATGAGTTATTATGCAATGCAAGCTAGTTTTTAAGAGATATGGTCATGTTATTATGGGACAGGGGCCAGTTATGGGATGTAGCAGATTATAAGATGATAGATGTACATTATTATGGGATTGGGTGGATTCTTATGGAAATTTTGGTTATTATGAGATGGAGCCATTAATTATGGGATGGTGTGTTATTATGGGATGGGGCAGGTTATAGTGGGATGTTGGTATATTACAGGATGTAATGTGTTATTATGGGATGAGGAGGATTATTATAGAATGGGACCATTCATTAAAGGATGTTTGGTTATTATGTGATCAGGAAGATTAATATGGTGTGGGTGGATTATTATTGTATGGGGTTAGCTCATTATAGGATAGGGATGTGTTACTATGTAATGAAGTTGGGTTATTATGCAATTCGACAGGTTCTTTATTGTGAATGTTGTGTTATCTTGAGATTGGGGTGGTTTTATGGGAAGGGGTAGAATATTATGCAATGTTCTGTAAATTATGGAATGAGTTTCATTATTATGGGATGTTTGGATATTTTGGGGTGGTGGTGAGAGATTATGGATGGGGTGGGTTATTATGTGATATTGGGTTATTATGGGATGATGAACTGGGTTATTTTGTGATGTTGAGTTATGGGATAGGGTTGTTGTAATTATTATCATAATATTATTGTAATATTGTAATATATACTTATGTATTGTATATGTAGTAATAATATTGTAATGTTATATTAATTATTGGATGTTGGGTTATTATGGTATGGGGATTTTTATTATGGAATGTTGGGTTTGAAAGGATGGGAAGATTAATATGTGATGGGGTAGCTTATTATGGGATGAAGGGTTATAATATGATAGGCACAGGGCAAAGTATTTTTGATGAGGTGGATTAATATGTGATGGTATAATAATGGGATATTGGGTTATTATGAGTTATAGGTGGATAATGGGATGGGGCAAGATATTATGGTATATTGGGGCATTATGGGATATGGAGGGATATTGTGGAATGAGGTGGTTTATTATGGGATATTTGCTTATTATAGGATTAGGTCGGTTAATATAGGGTTGGTCAAGTTGTTACAGGATGAGAGCCTGTTATTAAGGGATGCAGCCATGTTTTTATGGGATGTGGCAAGTTATTGTGGGATGTTGAGGTATTTTGGGATGGGGTGGATTTTTATGGGAAGTGGTGTGATGTTATGGGATGTTGGATAAATTATGGAATGTATCATGTTATGGGATTTTCATTTATAATGGGATATGGATGGTTGTTTATGGGAATGGTGTGTTATTGTGGGATGTTGTGTTAATTATGAGATGGGTTGGGTTATTACAGGATGTTAGGTTATTATGGGATGAGTGTGATGGTTTGTATATGCTTGGCCAAGGGAGTGGCACTATCAGAAGGTGTGGCCCTGTTAGAGTAGGTGTATCACTGTGGGTATGGGATATAAGACTCTCATCCTAGCTGCCTGGAAACCAGTATTCTGCTAGCAGTCTTCAGATGAAGATATAGACCTCTCAGCTCCTCCTGCACCATGCCAGCCTGGATGTTGCCCTGTTCCAGCCTTGATGATACTGAACTGAACCTCTGTAAGCCAGCCCAATTAAATAGTGTCCTTTATAAAACTTGCTTTGGTCATGGTGTATGTTCACAGCAGTAAAACTCTAACCCAGACAGAAGTTGGTACCCGGGACTGGGGTATTGCTGTGATAGGCCTGATCATGCTTTTGTTGGGAAAAATGTGGATTTTGGGACTTTGGATTTGTAAAGTAGTGGAATGTTTTAAATGAGGCTTAATGGGCTATCTTAGTAGAAATATAAAAAACTTTGTTACTGAGAGTAATTTGAACTATGCTGACCTGACCCAAGAGGTGTCAGTGGCAAATTTCAATATATGGCCTAGAGACTGTTTTGTAATATTTTGGTGGAGACTGTGGCTACTTTTTGCCTTTGTCTAAAGAGTCTGCCTCAGACTAAAGTAAAGAGACTCAGATTAATTGCACTGACAAAGAAAGTCTCAGAAATGCCCATCATAGACTTTGTTCTCTGGTTAAGTCTCATGAACAGCATTTTAAACAAACATAGCAAGTTGAGAAAGGAAAAATATAACATATATGGTTCAAGTATTAAAAGGTCACCAGGAAGTGAAATGGAGGCTAATCCTGTGTTATAGGAGACAGCAGATTAAGGGAGTGGGACTTTGGGACAAGTCCTACTCAGCTAAGTTTAGATCCAGACATGGTGGTAAACACCTCTAATTCCATGAGACAGGCACGAAGATCTCTGAGTTCAAAGTCAATCTACAGAGCAAGTTTCAGGACAACTAAGCTTAGGCAGTGAGGGAGTTGGAAAACAAAAAGCTGTTGATAACAAGAAGGCCAAGTTCCAGCCCAAAGAAGCAGCAGCACTCAAAAGTTTTGATCATTTGGCTCTGGCTTTATAGTCAAGAGGAGAAGGAGACTTCTGGAACAATTGATGCTGGTTAGATGGAGCTAAGAAATTAGTGGTAATTAAGAAGAGACCAGCATCAATGAGGTGAAATTTTCTGAGAAGTGTTTTCTGAGAGCACAAAGCCAGAGACAGCCATAGTTGTACCTGGAGCTTCAGCTGGACTTGGCAGTGTGTAGAAGTCACCCAGGTGATACTGGTTTTGAAGGTATAAAGAGGTCATGAATAGCAGCTGTGAGTTGGCACTGTGAGAGGCCATGGAAGGCCATTGGTACAACCTCAGTTGCAGTTAATGGCCCAAGGCTGAAGGGGTCATGCAAAGGATTTGATGAAATTATCCCAAAGATAAATTATTGCAGTATGTGGATATGCATGCATTAATATTCACTAAAATATTTAGACAAATTCAACTCCCATACCTGAAGTGCAGGTAATTTTTACAAATGGATTCTCTAATGGCCACACAGTTTATATGATTCAAGGTAAAGCATAAAAATTTTTGACTCCCTCAACTTCAGCTCAAGTTGTAGAGGTCAGACCCAGTTGCAAGTGTATTTCAAAAGATGGATGCCTATCCTTTTTACTTATACATGAAAGTCAATATATTACTAGTGATTTACAAAAAAAAAAAAAAAGAGTAGTTTACATTGATATAGCTAATAGTCAGGTTCAAGATATTTTTTCTCAAATACAAAGGTGTCTCCAAGCTCACAAACAACCATGTTATATAGGGCATATTCAAGCTCATTCTGAACTTCCAGAGCCTCTTGCAGAAGGCAATGCTATTGCAGATAAACCCAATCAAATGATAGGTCTTTCTCAAGTTGAGCTTGTGCAAAAATCACATGCTTTGCGTCATCAAAATAGTCAACGCTTCAGAAAAAATTTACATATCTAGGGAAGCTAAGGGATGACAAATTGTTTGCCAATTTGTCTCCTATCGTGAATATTATTCAATACCACATCATGGCATTAATCCTAGAGGTCTGGTTCTCAATCATTTGTGGCAAATGAATGTTACACATGTACTTGAATTTGGTAGATTCAGATATGTACATAGATACTTTTTTCAGGTTTCATTATAGCCACAGCCCAACAGGGGAGACCACTAAGCATGTTGTCTCTCATTGCTTAAAATTCTTTGTTATGGTAATGCAAACTAACATGATTAAGACAGATAATGTTTCTAGGTATATAAGTCAAGCTTTCCAGTGCTTCTATGCCCAACTGCCCATTAAAACAGGTATTCCATACAATCCACAAGGACAGGGAATTATGAGCATGCCCATGGAGCTCTAAAAATCAATTACAAGAATAAAAACGGAGGGTTGAATACTCCTTTACAGCAAAATAGTTTAAATCATGCACTTTGTTTTGAATTTTTTGTCCTTGGATGCCAAGCAACTCTCTACTGCTGAACCCTATGGAACCCTATGGTACTCTAAAACTTGACATAATTATTTCTATGTGATGCTGATGCTGATGCTGATGCTGATGCTGATGCTGATGCTGATGCTGATGCTGATGCTGATGCTGATGCTGATGCTGATGCTGATGCTGATGCTGATGCTGATGCTGATGCTGATGCGCCACTGATGTCAGCTCAAGGAGAACCATATTAGACCTATATTTCTGACTCTTTGATATTGCATCCCTCCCTTTGGGATGGTCTGGAGATTGAGGTGAGAGTGAATGATATGCATCTGCTGGGACAGCCATCAATGAGTAATAAAGAAAGAAGATTCAGTTATGCTTGTCATGGCATAGGGTTGCCAGTATGCTTTGTTAAGAATGAAACTTCACCAGGATCTCTCAAGGTAGTCAAATGACCTCAGGGAAAGAACAAACGCTGTATATCTAGCTGACAAATGGTGATACATTCCCTATAACTCCACTTCAGTCATTTTTGCCATGTGCAAAGGAAACCCATATTAACAAAAAGACCATTCTATGGATAACATGCTATACTAACAAACTGTACTGGTATAATGTGTCTGCTCAGACAAATATATCATTGACTAGATCAGAAATTAGGAAGAAACACAAGGAAGCACCTATGAGTGGGAAAGAGTTCTATTAGCAGGACTATGATGGTCAGACACTGGATTTTAGCAAACTTATGTCTGGAAGCTTGCCATGGCCCTGGGACATGTGAAGCCAACTAGCACAGCTACTAAGCAGAGATGAAGTGCTGGGTTCTGACTGATGCCAGTGGGAGATGTGCTTGCCTACATTTCCCTACCATATGCGCTGTTGGTAGGGAAAATTAATATCACTATGTATGAGTCCATATTCAATGTAACTTGCTATGATTGTGGAAGTGGAAACAATGGTTCTTTTGAAAGTCAGTTGTATTGGATGGTGTTTTTCTGAGACAAACATATATGAAGGAGTGGTTTTTGTTTTTGTTTTTGTTTTTGTTTTTGTTTTTGTTTTTGTTTTGAAGCAGAAACATGTGAAAGGCTAAGGCAAACAGGTGAAGGAACAGTTTGCGGAAGCAGACATAGGAGAAAAGATGTTCTGCTAAAGCAAGCACATGAAAGGACACATAATGAAGGATTCTTCGGTAATGACATGGATGTATTAGTCCACATTACATTGCGTAGTTGAGCTGTATTTGTTGGGACTCCATAGAGAGAAATGCACCAAAAAATTTCTGGTGGTGTGTCATGTCTTCTTGCTGATTCCTCAGACTCAGGCTGATTGTCAGAGTGATGTCATCTAAGACAGAGGCACGTGCTACGGCAAGACATGTGGAGGACTCATGATGTTTGGAGAAAGTATAAATAGAACTCAACAGACCATGACAGAAGCTTGATAAGGCTTCCTGTCAGACCTAGCTATACCACTCTTGTTGGTCTTGCATTTTTTCTGATCTGTTTCACTGAGAGAGGTATAGCAAAGAACTTCTCTCTTGGTCCCTCCTGCTGACTCATGCTGAAGCTGAGTCCTAGCTGCCTCTGCTAAGTTGTGTCACCATTGCAGATTCATGTTTGCTATCCCAACTCCACCGACTTAGACTCCTGTTATATCTCTGAAGTGTTTGCAAATGGACTGAGCTGCTGTTGCTGACCTCACACAAACTGTACTGCTAATTTTCTGACAATGTTTTATGGGAGTTTCTACAAAGAACCTTTCTAAACAGGTCCACTTTCCATGTATCTTTTCTTTTCCACTATCTCTGGTGGATGGTGGGCTAAAAGGGAAAGTTAAGAGTTTAAGAACTAAAAAGAAACTTTGAAAAACCTAAAGTTACATTGGGCATTTTATATGCATGACTGACTGGCTATGACCATGTTCTGTGGGTGACTGACAGGCTGTGGGCATATCCTGTGGATGACTGACAGGGTGTGGGTACTGCCTATAAATTATTGACAGGATGTGAATGTTTCCTATGGAAGATTGAGAGGCTGTGGACATGTCTTATGGATAATTGACAGGCTGTGGGTGTTTCCTGTAGATGAGAGACAGGATATGGGCATTTCTTGTGAATGATTGACAAGCAATGCACATATCCTTTGGATAATTGACAGGCTTTGTGCATTTCTTTTGGATGATTGACTGGCTGTGGAAAATTTTTATGGATGATTGACAGGCTACGTATGTTTCCTATGTGTGACTGACAGCCTGTGTGCATGTCCTATGAATGTTTGACAGGCTGTGGATTTTTCCTACAGATATTTGACAAGCTTTAGGTATTTCCTATGAAAGATTCACAGGCTGTGGGCATTTCCTGTGGATGATTGACAGGCAGCAGGTGTGTCCTTTGGATTTTTGACTGGCTGTGGAAGTATCCTATGGATGATTGTCAGGGTGTGAGTGTTGCCGATGGAAGACTGACCATATACTTGACCATATAGTTGTGGCCATATACTATTGATGATTGTCAGGCTGTGGCCTTGTCATGTGGATGACTGACAGTCTGCAGGCATTTTCTGTGGATGACTGGTAGGCTGTGGATGTTTCCTATGGATGATTGACAGTCTATGGAAGTGTCCCATGGATGATTGACAGGCTGAGGCCATGTTCTATAGATAAATGACAGGCTGTGAATGAGTCCTGTGGATGATTGACAGGCTATGGAAATTTCCTGCAGATGATTAACACGCTGTGGTCATGCCATATGGATGATTGTCAGGCTATGGGCACTTCCTCTGAATAACTGACAGGTTGTTGGCACATACTATAGATGATTAAAAGGCTGGAAGTACTTCCTTTGGATGATTGACAGGCTGTGGGCATCTCCTGTAGATGATTGACAGGCTGTGAGTGTGTACTGTGGATTACTGATAAGCTGTGGGCATTTCCTATATATGATTGTCAGACTATGAGCCATGTACTGTGGATGATTGACAGGCTGCAGGTATTTCTTATGCATGAATAACTGGCTGTGGGTGTGACCTCTGGATAATTGACAGGATGTGTGCATTTCTTATGGAAGATTGACAGGCTGTAGGTATGTTCTATGGATGACTGACAGGTTGCTAATGTTTCCAGTAGCTGAACCACAGGCTGTGGATGTTTTCTGTGGATGATTGACAGACTGAAGGTATTTCTTATGGATGACTGACACATTGTAGGTATTACCTGTGAATGATTGATAGGCTTTCAGCATGTCTTGTGAGTGACTGACAGGCTGTGAGCATTTCTTATGAACAGTTAACAGGTTGTGAGCATTATATATGAATGACTGACAGGCTCTGGGCATGTCTGGTGGACAATTAACCAGCTGCAGGCATTTTCTATGGCAGTCTATGACAGACTGTGGGCATTTTTTATGGATGACTAACAGACTGTGGCTGTGTCCTGGTGATGATTGCCTGGTCATAGGTGTTTCATGACTGACAGGCTGTGACCTTCTCCTGTGAATGACTGTTAGGCTGTGGGCATTTATTGTGCATGAATGACAGGCTGTTGGCATTTCTGATGGATGGTTGACACACTGTGTGAATTTTCTATGAAATATTGACAGTTTGTCTGTGTTCAGTGTGGATGATTGACAGACTGTGGTGGTGTCCTGTGGATGATTGAGAGGCTATGGGTGGTTCCTATATACTATTGACAGACTGGGGGCACTTTCTAAGGATGATTGACTGACTGTAGGAATTTTCTCTGGTTGGCTAATAGTCTGTGTTCTTTACTATGGATGACTGACAGGCTGTGAGCTGTTTCTTATGGATGATTGACACATTGTGGGCATTTTATATGGATAACTGATAGGCTGTGGGAGTTTCCTGTGACTGAATAACAATCTGTGTTCATTTACTATGGATAATTGACAGGCTGTGAGCATGTCCACTGGATGAACTGGCTGTAACTGTTTTTTGTGGCTGATTGACAGGCTATATAGACTTTCTATGAATGACTGACATGTGGCTATTTCCTGTGAATGACTGACAGGCTGTGGGCCAGTACTATGGATAAAATAACTCACAGTGGTGGGTGTTTAAGGTGGATATTTGAAAGGTTATGTATGTGTCCTATGGGTAATTGACAGGGTGCAGGCATGTTCTCTGGATGTGTGATGGGCTGTGGGGATTTCCTATGAATTACTGACAGACTGTGAGCATTTTCTGTGCCCTCCCCCAGCCTTGAGCAGGCCAGAAAGACCTTGTTTGCCACATGACCTTAACGACCCAGGTGGAATCATCCATCCTGGCTGCATATACAACTTTCTACAGAATAGACTGCCCATTGAGCTTGCCTTGAGACATAATCCAGCTGAAACAATGGATGGGTTTGTGGACTTTCCCTATATATATATACAAAGTGCTGAATATTAAACTTTGAGCCTTAGAGAACTTTGTCTTGGCTCCATGCTTCTTTGACCCTCTGTCTTTTTTTCATTTCCAGCCTCCCTTTCAGATAAACCCAATTTTTCTGTGACTGCTAGGCAGCTACAATTTTCTTTAGATGATGGACAGGCTGTGTTCCTTTACCTGGGATGGTTGACAGGCTGTGGGTGTTTCCAATGGATGATTGACATGTTGGCATTTCTTGTGTATGATTGACAACCTATAGGCATTTACTATGGATGATTGACAGACAGTGGGCATTTTCTGTGGGTAACTGACAGACTGTATTCTTTTATTCTGAATGACTAACGGGATGTGTTACTTTACTATGGACAATAATCAGACTGTGTTCCTTTACTCTGGATGATTTCCAGTCTGTGGGCATATTCTATGAATGATTGACAGACTGAAGTCATTTCCTTTGGCTGTGCGTGTTTCCTATGGATTATTGACAGGCTGTGGGTCTATCCTATGGAATAATGACAGGATGTGGAAGTGTACTATCAATTATGTCTGACTATGGGTGCTTCCTTTAGATGATTGACAGGCTTCGGGTGTTCCAGTAGATGAATGACAGGCTTTGAGTGTTTCTGTGGATGAATGACAAGTTGTTGGTGTCTCCTATAGATGATTGTGAGGTTGTGTGTGTTTCTTATGGATGACTGACAAGATGTGGGCAAATCCTTTGGATGACTGACAGATTTGGGGCATTTCTTATGGATTTTTGACTGGCTCTGGGCATGTCCTACCAATGATTGACAGGCTGTGGGCATATCCTATGGATGATTTTCAGGCTGAGGATGTTTCTTCTGGATGACTGAGAGGCTGTGGATGTGTCCTATGGATGATTTACTGGGTGTGTATGTATGCTTTCAATGAATGACAGGCAGTGGGTGTTTTATCTAAATGATTTTTTTTCATTTTTATTAGTTATTTTATTTATTTACAGTTCAAATGTTACCCTCCTTCCAGTTTCCTCTCCAAATTATCAAGGTTTTTAAACATCTGCTTGCATTTACCTTAAATTATTCATTTTCATCATTCCAGCCATGTCTTATGGGCAAAAATTAAATATATAGAAAATTTAATGTGTGACATTATTTTTGTTATAATCAGATATTTGTTAGTTTTCACTGCATAAATGTTTTTATTTTATTTTATTGGCTATTTTGTTTATTTACATTTCAAATGTTATCCCTTTCTGGTTCCCCCTCTGGAACCCCCTTCTCTGGTACTCCCTCCCCCTGCTTCTGTGAGGGTGCTCTCCCACCCATCCACCTACTCCCACATCCCTACCGTGGCATTCCTCTACACTGGGACATTGAGCCTTCACAAGACCAAAGGCCTTTTCTCCCTACAAAGCCATCCTCTGCTACATATGCAGCTGGAACCATGGGTAGTGCTATGTATACTCTTTGGTTGGTGGTTTAGTTCTTTGGGAGCTCTGGGGAGGGGGTCTGGTTGGTTGATATTGTTGTTCTTCCTATGGGGTTTCAAACCCCTTCAGCTTCTTCAGTCCTTTCTATAACTCCTCCATTAGAGACCTCATGCTCAGTCAGATGGTTGGCTGTGAGCATCTGCCTCTGTATTTATCAGACTCTAGCAGAGCCTCTCAGGAGACAGCCTTATCAGGCTCTTGTTAGCAAGCACATCTTGGCATCAACAATAGTGTCTGGGTTTGGTGACTGCATATGAGATGAATCCCCAGGTAGGGTAGTCTCTGGATGGCCTTTTCTTCAGTCTCTGCTCCACACTTTGTCTCCATATTTCCTCTCATGAGTATTTTATTCCCCCTTCTAAGAAAGACTGAAGCATCCACTCTTCAGTCTTCTTTCTTCTTGAGCTTTATGTGGTCTGTGAGTTGTATCTTGGGTATTCCAAGCTTTTGGGCTGATATCCACTTATCAGTGAGTGTATACCATGTGTGTTCTTTTGTGGCTGAGTTACTTCACTGAGGATGATATTTTCAAGTTCCATCCATTTACCTGAGAATTTCATGAAGTCATTGTTTTTTGTAGCTGGGTTTAATAGCACTGCATTTTCTGTATCCATTCCTCTGTTGGGAGACATCTGAGATCTTTCCAGCTTCTGGCTATCATAAATCAGGCTGCTATGAACATAGTGGAGCATGTGTCTTTGTTATATGTTGGAACATCTTTTGGGTATATGCCCAGGAATGGTATAGCTCGGTCCTCAGGTAAACTGTGTCCAATTTTCTGAGGAACTGCCAGGCTGAATTCCAGAGTGGTTGTACCAGCTTGTAATCTCACCAACAATGGAGGAGTGTTCCTCTTTCTCCACATCCTAGCCATCATCTGTTTTCACCTGAGTTTTTGATCTTAGCCATTCTGACTGGTGTGAGGTGGTATCTCAGGGTTCTTTTGATTTGCATTTCCCTGATGACAAAGAATGTTAAACATTTCTTTAGGTGCTTCTTGGCTATTTGAGAGTCCTCAGTTGAGAATTCTTTGTTTAGCTCTGCATCCTATTTTTTAATAGGGTTATTTGGTTATCTGGATTATTAACAGGCTGTGGGGATTTCCTATGGATGACTGACCAGTTGTGACTATTTTCCTCATACCAAGCAGGAGGAGGCAGTAAGAGTTAGAGGAACATTAGCCAAAGATGGTAAGGAGGGAGCACTCTGCTTTATGAGGGTTGCAGGCGTCGGAACACTCACTTTGGGCTGAACAGGACAAATCATAATGCTAGAAAGTTTCACCACTGGGGTCACTGAAGATGACAAGCACATTGTCTTCTAAGAAGAGTGCATGTTATCCAGAGCAAAAGTGCTACACATACAGACACACACACACACACACACACACACACACACACACACACACCACATATTTTAAGACCCCAGGATGCAATGACAGAAGCCAGGCAAGGGCAATAAACATTTCATTCCTGCTGTTGGATGTATCTGGAGATCCTTTCAGGCTGGCATACTTTTTGGCATGACCCTTAAGCCTTAGCACACAGTAGAGTTAATGTGTATGTACTATCAAAAGCAACAGGAACTGCCACTATGTCCCCAGGGTTTTCTGATACCTGCTTATAAGCCTAGGTTCACTCAATGTAATCCAAGACTGCTTCCAGTAGGTTTGCCCCTCAATTTGAGGAGCCCAGAAATATCAATATATAGAATTCCTTCTGAGGCAAAGTGAAGCCTATGGACTCTAAGGAAAGATTCTCTAACATGTGTGTCTCTGAGCCAGAGGCTGTGAGTCTGAGACCTCCTGACCATCACAGTCTCAGACTGCCTTCCATCAGAGCAGAGAGTAGGCCTCAAATGTGTAGAGGGAATTACTAGGAGACCTTGTTCTTCCTAGCTTTCTCTTTAATTGAGGGGTGGATGGAATATGCACTTCTTGCTAGTATGCAGAACCCTTGGGTCAGGAGGGATGGATTTGGAAGCAGTGCTACCTGGATGTTGTTGTATACTAAAATTTTGTACCATGTAAAAGCAAAGTTTCCTGGTTCCCTGGCAGGCAGACCTCTGGTAACCCTGGAATCACTAGCATTGGATGCTGGTTTGGAATCTACAGTCACACTTTTAGACCAGTAAGTCAGGATTTAGATGAGGCTAGATACAGACCTGAAATTTAAGAGACCCAGAGTGAGTCCTTCTGCTGCTCTGAAGTTGGTTTCTTTTGATAAATGAGGCACAGGAAAACAAGAATCTTCTAGAGCATCAATGCTCTTACCCAAGTCTGATCTGTGGGCTCCTGACCAACACAGTGTAGAGAGGTGGGGTTCCTCCAGAGCTATATTAACTTCCAGGTCTAGAGGATGATTGGGACTCCCTGAGGATGAGAATGACCAGAGGCATAGTGATCTTTACCCTAGAACACTTCAAGCTTCTTCATAGTTCACTCCATGAAGAGGGGGGCCTATATCATTGACACTGAACCCACAGAGTCCAGAACTTTGTCTAAAAGATCACAAGTGCCTTTAGGAAAGAGCTGGGAAAGTGTTGTTACACATCTAGATGTGTTAATGCAGGATGCTCTCTACTTCCTGAGTCTTGAGGACAACTGGTAACTTGACGGAGTCCATGAAGAGGGAAGGGTGATAACATTGCCCAGTGTCACCTTCTCCATATGCGTATTCTCACTGGCAGAGAATTCCTCTGAGAATGGAGATCAGACTCTCTCTGGAGACCTGTCCCAAGCTCAGTCTGTGTTGCTCTGGAGGAGGTTCCAGCAGAAACAGCTGTGAAACACAGGTGGGCACAGCTTACAGCTGGGATTCACTGCAGCCCAGAAGAACGTGGTTCACAGCAAGGATCCACTGGATCCCAGAAGATCATGTCTTGTAGCCTGGCTCCACTGTAGTATCGCAGCTATACTTCCCTGGTCTCTGCTCTGAAGATGAGGGACAAACAAATTGAGGCCTCTTCTCTTCCCAGGACAGTTAAGGAAAACTAGTGCTTGCAGGGAACTGAAGAAGCCTTTGACAGCATCTTGGAGAAAGAAATAATTAGCATTTGAATAAGTGCATAGTCAGCTACAACAGCTCTTTGTGCCTCTACAGCCTAGAGTAGGGTCTTATGGCCAACATTCATGCATCCCCAAGTAGACAACCTCTCTGCAGGCTCCTCTCCCTGGCACACTCCAGAGAAAAGCAGAAGTGGCAGCATTTATTTTTGTTAGTTATTAGCCAACAACCTAGTCGTGGGAATGCTATTTCTCAAGTCACATTTACGCAGAATGCTCAGGCCAAGAAAGCTCTCACCTCCCAACCTCTCCTTTACCTGTATCTAGACTTCCAGTGGCCAGGCAGGAGCTTGGAGCCTGTGAGATAGAGCACAAGAGTTTTGGAGAGAGCTCAAGTTCCCTCTGCATTCCACCAGCAGCAGTTTGGGGTCTTCTGGTCTTGAAACAGAAGATTTCAGATTGGGACTTTGCAGAAAACCAATTGTCCAGAAATTAATGAGTGCAAGTGAGAAAAATGGGTTACAGTGTATACAAAACAAGCAGGCCTAGCAGGTTGAGCTCCCATCTCTTCTTTCCCTGTCATCCTTGTCATGTGCTTCCCTCAGAATGGGCACACCCAGGACAGTAGTGTGCCTCTCAGAGTCACATTTTATCATGAATTCAATCTACGGTGGCAGATAAGATGTAGGAATATGCACAAGGATATAAGTACCCCCCCATATCTGAGCAGTTTACTAGAGGAAAACATGGCAGCATTCTGTATGTGCTCCCCTAGTCAAGAACTCTGAAGGCAGTTAGGTGCTCCAGTCACTGATTCATGGCACCTACTCTTCCTTAGGTCCTGTTTTATGGACAACCATGACCATCACTTTTGCATTCTGATTTCAGAGTGGAGTAACGACCACCTTGTTTATATTTTGACCATTAGTTAACCTCCAACATTATCTTTTCATCCTGTTTCAGGGCCCTGAGCAGTCCCAGGTCCTGTTCTACATGCTCTGTTTTGGGAAAAGTTTGTCAGTGACTCTAGAAGCTAGCCTGATACCTAGTACAAGGATGATGTCTTGGAATGAAAGCTCAAGGATCCAGGGACTCCACTTTCTGCTTACTGCTACCTGTGCTCTTCAAGCATGGAGGTACCACCCACAGAAATCAAGCCATATGTGGTTCTGAACAACTGTGCACCATCACACTTCAGCAGAGTCTTGGCCTGTCACAGAAGATGATGGTTCAGGAAGTCATGTGTCCATAGGCTGGACTCCGCTACTTGATCTCAGGATAGGGATAGGGGCCATGATTAGGCAGGCACAAACTTTACCTGAAGAAAAGAGTTAGTGGTAAAGGTGAACAGACATTATTGCAAAAGGACTTTCCAGGGCCACATTAATATCCTTGTACAACTGCAGAGGAATAAGAAAATAAGATCTGAATGCCATAGGGGATACAAACAAACATGTTACACTCATTTTCTGTAGCACTCCCACTCATTTCCTGTAAGAGTCCCACTCAATTCCTGTAGGGGTCCCACTCATTTCCTGTAGGGGTCCCGCTCATTTCCTGTAGTGTTCCCACTCACTTCATGTAGGGGTCCCACTCATTTTCTGTAGGGGTCCCACTCATTTCATGTAGGGGTCCCACTCATTTCCTATAGGGGTCCCACTCATTTCCTGTAGTGTTCCCACTCATTTCCTATAGGGGTCCCACTCATTTCCTGTAAAAATTAGGAAGAAATTAAGTAATTTCATGTATGTACCATAAAACAGTAGAATAAAATCAGACCCATTAACAGGAGGAATTATACAAGTTCTTAGAGAATGACCATGTTACACTTTTGAATGACTACTGCCTTATTGAAAAATCTCAGAGACATAATTTTAAAATTCTAGAGTCAAAGGAAAGTAAAAGTACAGTTTATCAGAACCTTTAGGATATAGCTAAGACAGTTCCAAGAGGAAAATTTGTAGCAATGTGTGCTGGAAAAAAAAAAAACCCACAACCAAACAAAAGACTCAGCACAATCTCAAATAAATGGCCTAATGATGCATCCTGAGGTCTTAGGAAAACAAAGAAAGCTGACACCCCATTGTCGTGAACCGCTCTGCCCCACATTTTGGGGGCCAAATTGTCACTGACTGCTCTGTCAATGTTGGAACCCGCACTGCCAAAGGCCTTGGGGGCTAATTTGTTAGAGCCTGCACTGCCCCAAGCTGCTCCGGTCCTCTGGTCAGGGTTCAGCAAGAGAGAGAGAGTGAGGACAGACGCAAAGAATGGAGATCAGACAGAGTGTGATTCAATCCCATTTATTCTTCAGTCTCTCTTCTTCTCTCCAAGTCCCTAGTTCCAAGTCCCTAGTTCCTAGCACCAAGTCTCAAGTCTTAATCCCTGTTCTAAGTTGCTAGTCTCTTTCCTAGTTCCAAGTTTCCTTCCAAGTCTCAAGTTCTCTAGTCCAAGTACTTTTTCCAAGTTCGAGTGTTCTATTCTGTCTGCCTCTTACCTTTTAAATGTCTCACTTCTAAGTCTCTTTCCTAGTTCCAAGTTTCCTTCCAAGTCTCAAGTTCTCTAGTCTAAGTACTTTTTTCAAGTTCGAGTGTTCTATTCTGTCTGCCTCTCACCTTTTAAATGTCTCACTTCTAAGTCATACCTTTAACTCATGCTTTTAAGTCTTGTCTCTAAGTCACATCTTTAAGGCACACCTTTAAGTCACACACCTTTAAGTCTCACACACCCAAGGGAAGATCCTGGGTATCTTGTTTTAACAAGATGTTATCAGAGTGTGCTCAGCTGTTGTAGGCTGTTATAAACAAGTCTCTTGTCAGGGTATATGGCTCAAGATGGCTGCAAGAATGATAGCCACCTTTTGTTGGTCCCCCCACACCCCACTACAAGAAGTATATGGCACAAAATAATACAGACTGGGACAGAAACAATTGTAAGGGAGACTAAGTGAATACTATTTTAAAAAATCAAACAAGAGTTAGTTCTTTGGAAAATAAATAGGATTGAAAATATTCTATCCAAATTCATCAAAGGTATAGAGTCCAGGATAGCAAAATCAGAGATGACATGGGAGATACTATAAGATTTTGACAAAATCTAGAGGATTGCTGGAGGAATATATTGAAAATACATATCCTAAAACACTTGAGAATGTAAAATAAACAGAAAATTTCACTATGAACCTATCAAAACTAAATAAAGGGAGCCTTGGGGAGCCTTAGCTTACCAGAGACCCCCTGAGTGAACCACATGGACACATAAATCAATACAAAGGGCCGTTGTAATTGTGGATGATCGCTGAAGATCTACATTGTCGTATTTGTTTCCATGCCAGCAGCAAGAAAAGCATTTGAAAGATGCAATGAAGGTGTTTTCCTACTGACAATGACTCCTCACCCAGTCATTGTGGAACCACTTCAACAGTTAGATGATGAAGATGGTCTTCCTGAAAAATTGGCCCAGAAGAATCCAATGTATCAAAAGGAGAAACACCACCTCAATTTGCTCAGCATGGCACATTTGAGTATGAATACTCTCAACGATGGAAGTTCTTGGATAAAATGGAAAAACAGCAAAGGGAACAAGTTGGAAAAAAAAAACATGAAGAATGTGAAAGACAAATTAAAAAGAGAAATGGAAGATGCCTACCATGAACACCAAGCAAATCTTTTGTGCCAAGATCTGATGAGACACCAGGAAAAATTAAAGCACAGGAAGGAAGTTCATATTCAAGAAATGCAGAAACGTAAAGAAATGCAGTTGAGACAAGAGGAACAACATCGTAGAAAACAGGAAGAGATGATGATTCACCAACATGAGATGGAAGAACAAATGAGACACCAACGAGAAGAAAGTGACAGCAAGATGGGCTACATGGATCCAAGAGAAAGAGACATGAGAATGGGTGGTGGTGGAACAATGAACATGAGAGATCCCTATGGTTTTAGGCCAGAAATTTCCACCACTAGGTGGTGGTGGTGGCATAGGTTACAAAGCTAATCCTGGAGTTCCACCAGCAACCATGAGTGATTCCATGATGGGAAGCGACATGCTTACTGAGCACTTTGGGCAGAGAGGTGCATGTCCTGTGGGTGGCCAGGGTCCTAGAGGAATGGGGCCTGGAACTCAAGCAGGATATGGTAGAGGGAGAGAAGAGTATGACGAGTCAAATAAAAAACTTCAATTTTAGATATTTAGGCTTTCATTCCAATTTGGTTTTGTCTTTTCTTGTTAAGATACCACTTTAATTCTTGGCATTTTAGTAAGAAAAGCTACCTTTTTATGGATGTTAGCAGTTTATTGACCTAATATTTGTAAATGGCCTGCTTGGGCAGGTAAAATTATGTAACACAGTGTTTGAAACAGGAGAAAATATTTTTCATTTACTTTTTTTTTAACTGTATAATGTTTCTCAAGTTAATGGCAGTGTACCTTGTGCCACTGAATTTCCAAAGTGTACTACTTTTTTACTGTGCTTCAAATAAATAGAAAAAGTAGTTTAAAAAAAAGAAAGAAAGAAAAGAAAAAAATACTTTGGATGCAAAAGAAGTTCAGTCTCTGTGAGTGTGAAGACAGCCTTGTCTATGTAGTGAGTTCCATGCCAATCAGTACTCCAGTGCTCCATCATTAAATCCTTTAAAAAACAAAAATACTGTTCAGTAGTTAAGAGTACTTATATTCACTGCTCTTGTAGAACACCCAGATTCTAGCACCCACATCAAGCATCTCACAACTGTCTGTAACTACAACTACAAGGGTTCCAATTATCCCTTCTAGCTACTGTGGGTTCCCTCACACAAACACACACAGACACACACACACACACACACACACACACACACACACACACACCATAAAAATAAAATAAAATATTATTTAAAACAAATAAAATAAAATATTAAGGATTGGGAAGATGTAAACAACTTAAACATACCCAGTTACCATAAAACCAACTTGTGTTCATTGCAGGAATGTAAGATTGGTTCAACTAGTGCAAATCAAAAACTATAACACCTGATATGAATATGGTCATAGATTGAAATCACATGATTTTCTGTATAGGTGCACATAGGACATTTGACAAAGTACAACCCACTTTAAATGATAAAAGTCCTAACTATAAATTGACAAGACATACTTGAATGTAATAAAGGCTTTATATGACAAACCTAAGGCAAACATTGTCAAACATGGCAAAAGTGAGAATATGTTCTTTAATATCTGCAATGATACAAAGGTGTCTGCTCTCTACTGTCTTACCCACTTACCACTTGAACTCTTAGAGAAATAGGAAAAAAATGTATTAAAATAGGAAGCCAAATTGCTTCTAAGCATGGTTGCATATTTAAAAGTCTCTACTCATGACACCAGAAAATTTCAGAATTGACAAACACCATCAGGGAAGAAGAAAACTCATCTTAAAAATATAACTACCTTTTTCTTTACCAACAGCAAACATGCAGGACATGAAAATGGGAAGGTTTTTTCATTCACTAAAGCTTAAAGAAAATTTAAGTTCCTAGTAAAAGGACATAAAGGAAGTGAAAGACCTTTGTGCAGAAAACATTAAAAACTATCAAAGAAACACACTAGACAATCGAATCTGCCTGCATTTAATATTGTGAAAATTCAACATTACAGCAAGTAACATTCAGAATCGATACATTATTAATAATACACTACATGAAACTAGAACATATTCTAAAATAATACTGGAACATCAATAGTTAAAGCAAGCAAAGCAGAGAGATTATAGCAGGAGACAAATAATCCTTGGCCTAAAATTGTACTTTGGATCCACACTGATAGAGATAACAAGAAGTAACCAAGAATCTAATATGAAACAGCAGTACATGGCCTAGAAAAAAACTGAACAGTGTGGAAACCTGGTTGTTGACACAAGAATCACAACTGTACACTGGAAACAGACCTAGCAATACATGGTGCTTGTAAAGCAGGACATCACATGCAGAAGAATGAAGTGGATCTATATCTTTCACCCTGCAGGAAATCATTTCAAAACAGATTTAAACCTTGAAACACTAAAGTTGCTAGAGGAAGGTGCCAGGAAAACACTTCATACAAAAGCACTGAAGGAACTCTCTGAGAAGAACTTCAATGACAGGGTCTATCTTGAGGGCACAACTAGCAAAGATGAGCTGTGATCCTGACCTTCATCATCTGGTCCACAACTCTCTCTGCCTTCCTGAGGTGGCCTGTGGGGGTACCCCATGAACATCAAGGTTAAACCCCCTCCCCAAGAAATCCCTTGCCTGCTGGGTTCACCTGGGACACAGCCAGCAGAGGTGAATAACTTACCTTTACCTAAAATCCATTGTTAGGTCCATAGCTCTGCCTGCTGGCATCAGAAACATCCTGCCAACACCAAGGACAACCAGATGGTTAACAGACAGTACAAGAAATCAATCAACAAAAGCCAGAAAAATATGGCACCACCAAAGCCAAGCTCTCCTGCTTCAGCAAGTCCTTGATGTCCTAATACAGCCAAAAGACAAAAAGATGACCTTAAATCCAAACTTATAAAGAGATAGAGGCCTTTAAAAAAATGAATAAATCCCTTAAAGAAATACAAGAAAACACAATCAAACAGGTGAAGGAAATTAGTAAAACTGCTCCAGAACTGAAAATGGAAATAAAAGCAATAAAGAAAACACAAACTGAGGGAATCATGGAGATTGAAAACCTAAGGAAGAAAATAGGAACTACAGATGCAAGCATCCCCAACAGAATATAAGAGATGGAAGAGAGAATCTCAGGCATAGAAGATATGACTAAAGAAATAGATACATCAACGAAAATGCTAAATCTAGAAAGTTCATGGCAAAAAACACCAAAGAAATCTGGAACAGTATGAAAAGACCAAACCTAAAAATAGGAATAGAAGAAGTAGTTTCCCAGCTACAAGGCCCAGAAAATATTTTTTCTTCTTTTCTTTTTCTTCTTATTATTTATTAATTAAATTGTTTTATTTATTTACATTCAAAATGTGGCTCCCTTCCAGTTTACTCCCCCCAGGTTCTTTACCCCATTCTCTCTCTCTTTTGCAACTGAGAGGGTGCTCCCCTACCAACGCACCCCTATCTTACCTCCCCAGCACACCCTCATTAGGGCATCAAGTCTCTACAGGATTAGGCACTCTTCTGCTACTTATGTGTTGCAGAGCACACCTAGCCTTTGTATGCTCTTTGGTTGGTTACTTGGTCTCTAGGAGCTCTGAGAGGTCTGGGTTAGTTTGCCAATTGTTGTTCCTATGGGATTGTAATCCCTCCTCAGCTCATTCAGTCCTTCCCCAAACTCTTCCATAGTGGTCCCCAACCTCAGTTCAATGGTTGGCTATAAATATCTTCATCTGTTTCAGTTAGCTGCTAGTAGAGCCTCTCAAGGACAGCCATGCTAGGCTCTTGTCTGCAAGCATAACATGGTATTAATGAAAGTATCAGATTTTGGTGCCTATGCATAAGATGGATCCCAAGAAGGGTTGGTCACTGGATAGCCCTTCCTTTAGTTTCTGCTCCAGTTTTGTCCCTGCATTTCCTTTAGACAGGTACAATTCTGGGTTAAAATTTTTGAAAATGAGTGGGTGGCCCTATCCCTTCAATGGGGCCCATGTCTCTCCACTGGAGGTGGTCTCTTCAGGTTCCATCTCTCCACTGTTGGGCATTTCACCTAAGGTCATCCTCATTGAGTCTAGGGAGCCTCTTATATCCTTTGGACCTCTACATCTCTTGCACTTTCTAAAGGTTTACATCTCCCAACCCCATGCTGCTGTATATTTCCATTTATTCTTCTTACTCTCTGGGCTTTGCTGCTATCTTCCTCCTTATTTGATCCAGTCTCTCTTTTTCTCTCACCATGAACTCTCCAACCCAGGGCCCTACATCCTCTGCCTTCGTTGATACTTTTATTTCCCCTTCTAAGTCGGATTGAAGCATCCTCACTTAGGCCTTTCTTCTTGTTAAACTTCATACGGTCTGTGAGTTGTACCATGGGCATTTTCAATTTTTTGGCTAATATCCACTTATCAGTGAGTACATATCATTCATGTTCTTTTGAGTCTAGGTTACCTGGCTCAGGATGATATTTTCTAGTTCCACTCATTTGCCTGCAAAATTTATGATGTCTTCATCATTAATAGCTGAATAGCATTCCATTGTATAAATAAACTACTAGACAGATACCATGTACCAAAGTTAAATTAAAATTAAACTATCTAAAAAGTCCCATAACTCCTAAGAAAACAGAAGCAGTCATTAAAAAACCCCCAACCTAAAAAAGCCCAGAGCCAGATGGTTTTAGTGCAGAATTCCACAAGACTTACAAAGAAGAGCTAATACCAATATCTCTCAAACTAGTCCATAAAATGTTTTCAATAAATATCATAAAAGAAAAGTTCACCAACCTAAAGAAAGATATGCCTATAAACATACAAGACGCTGATAGAACACTGAGTAGATTGGACCAGAAAAGAAAATTCTACCACCACACAATAATCAAAACACTAAATGTACACAACAACAACAAATGATATTAAAAAGCTACAAGGAGAAATGACCAAATAACATACCAAGGCAGGCCTATTAGAATTATATCCAACAGAGACTCTAAAAGCCAGAGGGCCTTAGCAGATGTCTTATAGACTCTAAAAAAAACACTGACACCAGCCCACGCTACTATGCCCAGTAAATTTACAATTGCCATAGATGGAGAAAACAAGATATTAGATGACAAAAGCAAATTTAAAAAATATCTATTCATAAATCCAGCCCCACAGAAGATACTAGAAAGAAAACTCTAACCCAAGGAAGCTAAGTACACACAAGAAAACACAGGAAAAAATAACCCCCCACAACAGAAAACCAAAGGAAGGAAAATACATACACACACTACCATCACCACCACCACCATCAAAATAACAAGAATTAATAGATGCTGGTCATTAATATCTCTTCACAACAATGGACTCAATTATCCAATATAAAAAACACAGGCTAACAGAATAGATGTGAAAACAGGATCCATTATTCTGGTGCATACCAAAAACACACCTCAGGAACAAACATATGCATTACCAAAGAGTAAAGGTCTGCCTAAAGGGTCTCCAAGCAAATGAATCAAAGAAGAAAGCTGAAATAGCAACTCTAATATCTAATTAAACAGAATTTCAACCAAAAATAATCAAAAGCAATGGGGAAGAACACTTCATACTCATTAAAAGAAAAATTCACAAAGATGACTTCTCAGTTCTGAACACCTATGCTCCAGATGCAAGGGCATACACATACATAAAAGAAACATTACAGAAGCTTAAATCACACATCAAACCCCACATGTTAATAGTGGGAGACTTCAACACCCAATTCTCACCAGTTTCTGTCATCTAGACAGAAACTAAAAAGAGAAATGCTGAAATTAATAGATGTTATGAATCAAATGGGCCTAACAGATATCTATCAAATATTTTACCCAAACACAAAAGAATATACCTTCTCAGCACCTCAAGGAACTTTCTCCAAAATTGACCATATAATCTGTCACAAAGCAAACTTCAACAGATAAAACAAAATTGGAAAACCCCTTGCATCTTATCAAACCACCATGGGTTAAAGCTGAAATTCAACAACAGAAATGGCAGAAAACCTATAAACTAATGGAAACTGAATAGCTCTCCAATGAATGACCATTGGTTCAGGAAAGACATGGAGAAATTAAAGACTTTCTAGAGTTCAATGAAAATGAAGACACAAGTCAATTCCTCTGCCCCTGCGTGGGTTACGAATTGACCATCAGTCGACTGATCCCGAAATATACCTCTTGCTGTTACATCAAGAACGGTGTCTTGTGAATTATTGAGTGGCTGCAAATTCCTGAGGCTTGAAGGAGGTCCTCCCTTCATCGGGGGGTGGGGTGGGGGGTGGGTCTTACATTTTGGTGCATTGGCCGGGAAATTGCGACCACCCTAATCTCCAAGAACCCACATGGAGGTAAGATTTCACCCGCGGTTTTCTGTCTGGTTGCTGTGTGTCAGTTTGTCTAAATTGTCTGGCTTCTTGTGTGCCGGTTTGTCTGAATTGTTTGGTTTCTCGTGTGCTTGTCTGTCTAAACTGTTTGGTTTCTAAAAAGTGCACTTTCTGTTTGGACTGGCAATTGGTTCTGTCTCGGGAGAGACAGTAAACTATTTTTGTTGTTGTTGTTGGTGGTGGTGGTGGTGGTGGTGGTGGTGGTGTTCTTTTTGTCTCGGGAGGAGACAAACAGGTGACCAGCAGACATACTGTGGGGGTCACCGGCTGCTATGCCCTGAGAGATGTCTCAGGAAGACAGGAACCCCAGAGACGTCTGGAAAGCTCCCATCTGGGTGCTGGGGAGGAAGTGGAATCCCTTCTGGCTGGCACCAGGGGCCAGAGAGGAAGTGGAATCCCTCCTCACTGGCACTCACAATTGAGACGGGTTTTTGTTAGTCTCTTTGTGTATTAGTGATGGGGCAGAGAGAAAAGGTCAGGAATGGCCACCGCCACCTTGGGCAGCGGTTGTTGTGCTCTCAGTTGTTGTGCTCTCATGGCAGTGTGTCTGTATTTGGTTTGTGTTGTTCATTGCTGGCCTGTTAGAAATCTGTTAGACTTGATCCAGCATAGGCTGGCCAAGTTGTCTGAATCTGTTAAATTAGGTCCAGTGAAGACTGGCAGAGTTGTCTGGTTATTGGAGTCTTACTTGGGAGGCAGAGGCAGGTGGATTTCTGACAGTCTTTCTATGTCCTGATTGTGTAACATGGTCTCTGTGCCTGTGACAGGGGCGAGAACTGTCTGTATCACCTGGTTTATGTTCTGCCTGTGACAGGGGTGAACTATCTGTGTTGTTTTTCTCTGTTTTCTTGGCAAATTGTCTGTATGTTTGCTCTTTGTGTTCCTGGACTTTGACTGATGTTATTTGGATTGGATCTACTGTGTTAAACATCCTGAGTTAAAAAGAGTTAAAATGGCCACTGGCAGAGAAAGAGGTAGAGCTTCCAGTACAAGAGAGCTGCTACAGAGCAGAGAGGTAGGCAGGTCCTTTGGTGAGGGGCACCACAGTTCGGGTTCAGGCAGCCAGCCCACCACATGTAGGGTATTCTCCAGGTAGCACTGCATGGAGGGCACCCTCACCCAGCCTGCACTTGGCGGGTGACAGCTAGCAGCTCCCCTAGCACAGCGCCCTTAAACCACACGGCCACACAAGTTGGCTGCCAAGAGAAAAAAGCTCTGTTCTTCTGCTGTCAGCAGAGGCTGCAGAGGGGACAATGAGTGACAGCTGCCTAGTTTGGCATGTGTGGCTGTGCTGGGGACCTCGGGGGTCACTGCTATAGCAGCTCGGTGGCTTCCCACCTGCCGCCTGTGAAGATAGGTAGGGCCCAGGTGATTAAGAACCTGGAAGAGGAGAAAGACATCTACCCTGAGCCATGGCAGCTGGACAAAACAGCCTCAGCAAGATTATTCACCTGAGAGTTATAGTTATAAATTTTTTTATTTGAAAAAAGTGAATAAGTAGCACTGAGACAAGTCATGTGACGTGACTCCAGCTTAAAACTCTGAACTAACAAAACTGCTTGCAGGCAGGTCAAACAGGTCGCCTGCTGTAAAAAGTTACAGGCTGTCCTGAGTCAGAGAGCCAAAAGAATAGGCCTCCATTTTGGTACAGATACAAATTTATAGTAAAAATGTAAGTTTAGTTACCCTCTGCTTAAGGTAGCCACCCATAAAGACCTTTGTACAGGTGATCAAAGCAATAGATAGGCCAGGATCCCTCAGGGACCCAGATCAAATGCCCAATATAGTCACCTAGATAAAACTAGTGGAGAAGTACCCTCCACTTTCTTCCCCAAGACCCTTGTAGGTTTTGGTTTTCAGAAGTGCTCTTCAGGATTAAAGAGCAAGAGAAGATACCTGAAAAAGAATGTTCCCTCAGACATGGGGATACCATCAATTGATCAGGCTGTGGTCAACAGCGGGTTACTTATGACTAGATGTGACTGAGACCTTCATGTGGCAGAAGGTAAGGGACACCTGAAAGCCCATGCCAGATCCCATTGACAAATCTTGAGAGAGCTACATGAGATCCCACTAATTTTGACCAAGTACATGAGGTTAAGCAGGGATCAGATGAGCTGCCCACAGCCTTTCTAGACTAGCTCACAGAGACATTCTGTCAGTATAGGCAAGGCTTCAGAGGCTAGAGATACTATAAGATAAGTCATTAAAAGATTTAGTGTAAGTTGCTGAGAAAGTATACCATATCAGGAAGAGAAGAAAAGAGTGGAGAAAGAAAAGAAAGAAGATGTAAGAGAGGTGAAGAAAAAGAAAGGTAACAGGAAAGGAATTTACAGAAAAGCTTGGCTATAGTAGTTTTAAAAAAGCAAAGAAGAGATACTCCAATCAAAGGGAGATAAGAAACTCCTTAAGAAAGACCAGTGTGCACATTGCAAGTGAAGGAGCCAGCTGCGGGGCCCAAGAGGGCCCTAACAAATAGAAAACAGGGTCAGGAAATCCCAGACCTTGAGAAAAACACCCCAAATGGCAAAGGTATTAGCTCTGTGTGAAGACAGCGATTGAGATAGACAGGGTTTGGTCCCACCCAACTCTTGGTAGACACAGGGTCCTCTTCCAAGCAGATGGGCCAAAATGTATTCATGGACTACCTGAAAAATGGTGGACCAAGAGGTGGGCTGGGTATCCCATTCATTTATGGTCATCCTAGACTGTCCCTACCCTCTGTCAGGTCGAGACTTACTCCCCAGGATGGGGGACCAGATACACTTCCTACCCAATGGGCTGCAACTAACTAAAAAGAACTCACGGGTAGAGGAAAGGCTTCTCCTACTGACCCCGGCCGAGAGCCGAGGCAACTTGCTTTAAAGACGGGAGCAATTTTCTCTATGCTGGTCAAAGAAAGCCGGTGCTACTGTAGTGGACAACACAAATGTCATCTGGGCTGATTCCCCACCCCTGGGCTCATTGGTGCAGAGAGCAGCCTTGGAACTTGGGGCCGACAAGAAAATCAACATCTACAAGGACAGCAGGTGTGCCTTTGCCACAGCCCATGTCCACAGGGCTATAGACCAAGAGAGAGGACTGCGCACATCAGAAGAAATCTTACATCTCTTAGATGCCCTGATGAAGCTAACAACTGAGAGTATTCATTGCCCAGGACACCAGAAGGGAAGAGACTCAGTGGCCTGAGGCAATAACCGGACAGATGAAGTGGCTTGATTCAGGAGCCTGTCCCAGTTATGGGCCTAAGAGGTGGCCTCACTTAAAACACAGAGGAAAAGAAAGAACTCAGATTGCTAGCCATCCTGCCAACTACTACCTACAGAAAAAGAGACAATGGTACACACAAGAAGGGAGAACTATACTCCCCGAAAAAAAAAGACTTACTAGGCTAAATGCACAGATGAACTCTTGAGATATGAGTGCATCCAAGCAGTCAAGAGATCTAAAGTGTATAATGGACCTCAGGTTTTGGGCCAGAGAAATAATAAGACAGTATAAGGTATGCCAACAAACAGGCTTATGAGACTTAGAGTAAATAAGAAAATACCTAGGAGAAAACAGCCTATAGTAGAGATTTTCCCAAGGTTTCAAATGTCTGAGATAATTAGATCAGATAACAGCCTTACTTTTGTTTCTAGGATAAGTCAGGAATTGTCAGAGTTATTAGAGACTAATTAAAAGCTCTATTGTTTGTACTGTCTCCAGAGCTCAGGACAGGTAGAGAGAAAAAACAGAACCCTAAAAGAGACCTTAACTAAATTACCCTCTGGAATTGGCACTGGCTGGGGGATGTCTCTTGTCCCTGTTCCAAACCTAGAATGCCCCTCTTATGTGAGAAATGACTTTTCAGGCTACTAAGAGACTGTTCCTGGTGCTGTTGACCATCTGACCTTCATTGGAGTTCAACACCTGTGCCTGATGCCAACTGGAGAACAACCAGACACCTGAGCAATCCCCCCAAGCTCAGATCACCTACTGTTCTACAAGGCCAAAGAGCAGCAGGCCTTGACTCCTGAGATATTCCCACCCTAGAGACACAGGAGTAATACAGCCTTAGAGGGTGGGGCTTAGGGTGGGTACACCCAAAGTTAAACAACAGCTTGTGATTCGAAGATTGAAATCGCTCACTAAAGAATAAGAAATGTGAATCTAGACTTATTTAGATTTGTTCCTTTTGCAATTTCACTTTATTATGTATGTAAATGTATGTGTAGGTAGACAACTGTGTGCCACAAGATGTATATAGGAGTCAGAGGACAACTTTAGAAATGTGTTTAAAAGAAATAGAAACTTTTTGAGACCCCTAGCCAATAGAATAGAGCCCGAGGACCCCTACTTAGTATCTGAGATTGATAAATGGTGAGCTTGCAGTTCAGGATTAACCCTTTATATATCTACTTCTGTCTTTGATGAGGCCAAAGATTATTATATACTTGTACAGCTGGTTCCACGGGTTTATTATCACCCTGCTGATACCCTTGAAAATGAGTTCAAGATGCGCCTAAGATGCTTCCACAGAGAGTCCATCTCCTTGGCCTTGGCTGTCATACTGAGACTAGGAGTGGCTGCAGGTGTGAGAACAGGCACCGAGGCGCTAGTACAGACTCCTCATTATTTTCATGAATTAAGAGCAGCCATAGACGTTGACCTATTTACTGTTTTTTAAAGGAGGTGGTTTATACACTGCTCTTAAAAAAAAAAAAAGTTGTTTTTATGTAGACCATTCAGGGGTGATTAGAGACTCTGTGAATAAACTTAGAGAGAGATTAGATCAATGACAGAGGGACAGAGAAACTCAACAGAATTTGTTTGAAAATTGATTTGACAGGTCTCCGTAGAAAACTACTCTAATATCTTCCCTCGCTTGACACCTTTTAATCCTGCTCTTGCTCTTGACTATAGGCCCTTGTGTGCTAAGTAGGTTAGTGACTTTTGTTAGAAAAAGAATAAGTGCTATGCCAACAATATCGAACTTTATCTGGTCAAGAAAATAAAGATTATGATGATACTAAAATTTAGCTCTATGATTAGAGCTAGTTACATCAGAGGAGTAGGAATGAAAGATATTGAAAACTTATGAAAAATATAGAAAGTTTTTATGACCCTTAGACCTGAGCAAAAGAATGCAGGTTCACTAGTTCCAAGAATTCGGAACTAAATATAAGGTTTTAGGCCTTCACTGCCCCGGGATACATTCTATATTCTGGGAGGGGTACATTATCCCTGAGTCAGGGGACACTTGCTGGATTAACATTCAAGAAAGGAAGGGAGATGCTAATTAACATTCCTTAGACCTCAGGGAAGACAACCCACCTATGGGTGGGGAAGGCCCAAAGCAGGAAGACATATTCCTGACCACAAAGAAAGATGCAAGACATCTGGGTAGTTCCAAGAACTAACTGACTTTCCACTGTTTTTATGTTATGTTTCCTTGGTTACTCCTTCACCCCTCCCTTGTTTATTGGTTCCCCTATATAAGACCGCCCCTGACCAGGCTGTCTTGTCAATTCCTCTGCCCCTGTGTGGGTTATGAATTAACCATCAGTCACTGATCCTGAAATATACCTCTTGCTGTTGCATCAAAAAAAGAAAGAAAGAAAGAAAGAAAGAAAGAAAGAAAGAAAGAAAGAAAGAAGGAAAGAAAGAAAGAGAGAAAGAAAGAAGAAAAGGAAAGAAAAGAAAAGGAAGACACAAAACTTTTGGCACACAATGAAAGAAGTGCTAAAAAGAAAGTTTACAGCACTAAGTGCTTTCACAAAGAAATTAAAGAGATCTCCTGCTAGCAACTTAAAAGCCCACCTGAAAACTATAGAACAAAAGAAGCAAATACACCCAAGAGGAGTAAACAGTAGAAAATAATCAAACTCAGGGCTGAAATCAATAAATGAGAAAAAAAGAGAGAGAACAATATAAAGAACCAATAAAACTAAGACCTAGTTCTTTGAGAAAATCAAGACAGAGACAGACAAACCCTTAGTCAAACTAACTAAAAGGGAGACACCCAAAGCTAGAAAATCAGACAAGAGGGATATAACAACACACACTGAGGAAGTCCAAAGAACCATTAGGTCTGACTTCAAAAGCCTGCATGCCACAAAATTGGAAAAAAATCTGAATGTAATTGACCATTTTCTTGATACCATTTACCAAAGTGAAATTAAGATCAGGTAAACAATTTAAATAGTGCTATATATCCCAAAAGAAATAGAAGCAGTCATTAAAAGTTTCTCAACCAAAACAAGCCCAGGGCTAGATAGTTTTTGCATAGAACTCTACCAGACTTTCAAAGAAGAGCTACTCAACAAAATAGAAAGAGAAGAAACATTGCCAAAGTAATTCTATGAGGCCACAGTCACTCTGATACCTAAACCACACAAAGACTCAAAAAAAGAAAGAGAATTTCAGACCACTTTTCTTTATGAACATTGATGCAAAAATACTCAATAAAATATTTGCAAACTGATTCTAAGAACACATCAAAGACATCATCCACCATGATCAAGTAGGCTTCATCCCAGGGATGCAGGAAACATCTCATTAGATGGATTCACAAAATGCAGCATTACTCATGTTAAAAGTAATGGAGACATCAGGGATGCAATGTAGATGCCTAAAGATAATAAAGGAAATGTATAGCAAGAGAATAGCCAACATCAAATTAAATGAAGAATTTAAGCAATTCCACTAAAATCAGAGACAAGACAAGGCTGCCAACTCTATCTATCTATTCAACATAGTACTTGATATTTATAGCTTTAGCAATAAGACAACTAAAGGTGATCAGAGAGATATAAATTGGAAAGGAAAAAATCAAAGTATCATTATTTGCAGATGATATGATAATATATATGTGACCCCAACAATATTACCAGAGAACTCCTTCAGCTGACAAACACCTCATTAAAGTGGCTGGATACAAAATTAACTGGGGAAAAAAAATCAGTAGCCCTCCACTATACAAATGATAAACAGGCTTAGAAAGAAATTAGGGAAACAACACCCTTTACAATAGCCACCAATAGTATGAGATATCTTGGTGACCTGTATGACAAGAACTTCAAGTTTCTGAAGATAGAACTTAAGGAAGATATCAGAACATGGAAAGATCTCTTATGCTCATGGATTGGTAGGATTAACATAAAATTGGCCATTTTACCAAAAGCAATCTACAGATTCAATGCAATCCCCATCAAAATTCCAACACAATTCTTTACAGAACTTAAAAGAATAATTCAAAAAAACTAGGATAGTTAAAACAATCCTGAGCAATACAGGAAATTCTGGAGGTATCACCATCTCTGACTTCAAGCTGTACTACAGAGCAATAGTAATAGAAACTGTGTGGTATGGACATAAAAAACAAACAGACTGATCAATGGAATAGAATTGAGGACCTAAAAATAAACCCATACTCCTTGGACTCTTGATTTTTTTTTTTTTAACAAAGAAGCTAAAACCATAAAATAGAAAATGATTTTCAACAAATGGTGCTGATCTAACTGGATATCTGCACGTTGAATCTATGCAAATAGATCCATATTTATCGCTCTGCACCAAATTCAAGTCCACATGAATCAAAAGCCTCAACATAAAACCAGATACACTAAATCTAATAGAAGAGAAAGTGGAGAACTGCCTTGAACTTTTTAGCATGGGAGACAACATACTGAACAGACAACCAATACCTCAAGCACTAAGATCAATAATTAATAAATGGGATCTCATGCAACTAAAAAGCTTTTGCTAGGCTAAGGACACCATCAATAGGACAAAATGGCAGCTTATAGAATGGAAAAAGATATTCACCAAACCTACATCTGTCAGATGAATAATGTACAAAATGTATAAAGAACTAAAGAAATTAGACACTAACAAACCAAATAACCTAGTCAAATAACGGCATACAGTGCTGAATAAAGTATTCTCAACAGAAGAATCTCTAATGGCAGAGAAGCATTTAAAGAACTGTTCAGCATCCTTAGTCATCAGGAAAATAAAATTCAAAATGACTGATATTTCATTTTATACTTGTCAAAATTGTTAAGATCAAGAATTCAAGTGACAGTACATGCTGGGGAGGATCTAGAACAAGGGGAACACTCCTCCATTGCTGTTGGGAGTCCAAACTTGTAAAACCACTTTGGAGATCAATTTGGCAGTTTTTCAGAAACTTGGGAATAGTTCCACCCAGCTATACCTCTCCTGTGTACATACCCAAAAGATACCTCACGATACCACAAAGATACTTGCTCAACTATATTCATATCAGCTTTATTCATAATAGCCAGAAATTGGAAACAACCTAGATGTCCATCAACTGAAAAATAGATAAAGAAAATATGGTACATTTACACAATGCAGTACTATTAAGCTATTAAAAACAAAGACATCATTAAATTTGCAGGCAAATAGATGGAAATGGAAAATAGCATCCTGAGTGAGGTAACACAGACCCAGAAACACATGCAAGGTACGTACTCACTTATGAGTGGACATTAGCCATAAAATACAGAATAACCATTCCTAAATCCTCAGACCCAAAGAAACTAAGTAACAAGGAAGGCCCAAAAGAGGATGCTTGAATCTCATTCAGAAGAGGAAATAAAATAGATATTGGAGGCAGGAGGAAGGAGAGAACTGCATGGAAGAGGGGGTAAGAAGAAAAAGGAATGGGGATTAAGTGTAAGGAGGAAGGAGCAAGAGAAAGCTAGGAGAGAACAAAAGTCAGTGGGGGAATCTCTGGGACAAATTAGACACCTGGGATTCTGGAGACTCTCCGGGGTCTATGGGGGTAACCGTACTAGCTAAGACTCCCAGTAGCTGGGGATATAGAGACTGAAATGGCCACTTCCTATAGCCATGTGTGACTTCCAGTGGAGGGAGAGGGACACCAAACCACTCACAAAACCTTCCAATCAAAATTTTTCCTACCTACAAAATGCACATGGATGAAGATGGAGCAGAGATTGAGGGAACAGCTAACCAATGACTAACCCAACTTGAGACATACCGTATGTAAGAGATTTAATCCCTGACACTATTAATGATACTCTGCTATGCTTGCAGACAGGAGCCTAAAATAACTGACTCCTGAGAGTCTTCATCCTGCAGTGGATGAAACAGATGCAGAGATCCATAGCCAAACATTAAGTAGAGGTTGGGGAATCTTGTAGAAGAGTTGGGGGTAAGGATTGAGGGGACTAGAAGGGTCAATGACATCACAAGAAGACCTACTTAGTCAACTAATCTTGGCCCATGGAGGCTCACATAGATTAAACCACCAACCAAAGGACATGCAGAAGCTGGACCTAGGCCCCCTACACATTTGTAGCAGATGTACAGCTTGGACTTCATGTGGGCCCCCTAAAATTGGAGCAGGAGCTATCTCTGACTCTGTTGCCTACCTTTGGGTTCCATTCCCCTAGCTGAATTCCTGGGTGGGCCTCAGTGAGACAGGATGCAGTTAGTCCTGCTGGGACTTGAATGTTGGGGTGGATTGGTACCCAAGGGAAGGTCCTCCCTTTCTCTGAGGAGAAGTAAAGGGATTAATGAAGGAAGGATTTGTGAGACTGGGACT
Source organism: Rhabdomys pumilio (assembly GCA_030674055.1). Lineage (NCBI taxonomy): Eukaryota > Metazoa > Chordata > Mammalia > Rodentia > Muridae > Rhabdomys > Rhabdomys pumilio. Next base: position 73,729,274 of record JANHMN010000013.1, on the reverse strand, counting down.
AGGAGAAGGGGCTATAAGCAGGATGTAAAGTGAATAAAAAATTAATGGAAAAAAGAAAATTTCTATAACACAGAAAAAGAGAACCATGAATTGAAGCTAAAATTACGAAAAAATAAAAGGCTTTGTGCAGAAAAACATGCTTGTATCACAGGCCTAGAGGATGAGAGATCATCACCTGTGAAATTCCCTGTGGGGCCTTAACACTTAGAATGTACAAATTGCTATTATTAAATATCAAAAAGCAACCAATCAATAAATGGTCTAATGAAAATCAAACACACAGAGGATAATAATTACTTTACCAATTCTTCAACATTTTCACCCTTCAGGTAAATTCAAATTGAGGAGTTAGACCCCAACAAATCAAATAACCCAATCAAATAATAAGGTACAGATCTAAACAGAAAATTCCCAATAAAGAATTCTTCAGTTTCCACTACTCAGTGATGACTTGGTCAAAGACGAAGTAAAGAAAGAAATTAAAGACTTTTTAGAATTTAATAAAAAAGAGGACACATCATGCCAAAACTTGTGGGACTCCATGAAAGCAGTACTAAGAGGAAAACTCATAGCTCTAAGTGCTTACAAAAAAAAAAAAAAAAAAAAAAAAACACTGGAGAGAGCATACATTAACAACTTGACAGCACAACTGAAAGCGTTAGAACAAAAAGAAGCAAATATGCCCAAGAGGAGTAGATGACAGGAAATAATCAAACTCAGAGCTGAAATCAACCAAGTAGAAACAGAAAAAACAATACAAAACATCAACAAAACCAAGAGCTGGTTCTTTGAGAAAATCAACAAGATAGATAAACTCTTAGCTAGACTAATCAAAGGGCACAGAGACAGTATCCAAATTAATAAAATCAAAACTGAAAAGGGAGACATAACAACAGAAACTGAGGAAATTAGCAAATCATTAGATCCTACTACAAAGGCCTATACTCAACAAAATTGGAAAATCTGGATGAAATGGACAATTTTCTAGACAGATACCAGGTAACAACGTTAAACGAGGACAGATAAACCATCTAAACAGTCCCATAACCCCTAAAGAAATAGAAGCAGTCATAAAAAGTCTCCCCACCAAAAAAAAGTCTGGGACCAGATGGTTTTAGTGCAGAATTCTACCAGACCTTCAAGGAAGACTTAATACCAATTCTCTTCAAATTATTCCACAGAATAGAAACAGAAGGAACAATACCCAATTCATTCTATGAAGCTATAATTACGCTCATACCTAAACCTCACAAAGACCCAACAAAGAAAGAGAACTAAAGACCAATCTCATTTATGAATATTGATGCAAAAATACTCAATAAAATTCTCGCAAACCGAATCCAAGAAAACATCAAAACAATCATTCATCATGATCAAGTAAGTAGGCTTTATCCCAGGAATGCAGGGATGGTTCAATACTCAAAAATCCATCAATGTAATCCACTACATAAATAAACTCAAAGAAAAAAATCACATGACCATCATACTAGATGCCAAGAAAGCATTTGACAAAATTCAACATCTCTTCATGTTAAAAGTCTTGGAAAGATCAGGAATTCAAGGCACATGCCTAAACATAGTAAAAGCAATATACAACAAGCCAGTAGCCAACATCAAACTAAATGGAGAGAACCTTGAAGCAATCCCACTAAGATCAGGGACTAGACAAGGCTGCCCACACTCACCCTACCTGTTCAATATAGTACTGGAAGTCCTAGCCAGAGCAATTAGACAACAAAAGGAAGTCAAAGGGATACAAATAGGAAAAGAAGAAGTCAAAATTTCACCATTTGCAGATGATATGATAGTATTCTTAAGTGACCCTAAAACTTCCACCAGAGAACTCCTAAACCTGATAAACAACTTCAGCAAAGTGGCTGGATATAAAATCAACTCAAAAAAATCAGTAGCCTTCCTATACTCAAAAGATAAACAGGCTGAAAAAGAAATTAGGGAAATGACACGCTTCACAATAGTCACAAATAATATAAAATATCTTGGTGTGAATCAAACCAAGCAAGTGAAAGATCTGTATGACAAGAACTTCAAGTCTCTGAAGAAAGAAATAGAAGAAGATCTCAGAAGATGGAAAGATCTCCCATGCTCCTGGATTGGCAGGATTAACTTAGTAAAAATGGCCATCTTGCCAAAAAGCAATCTATAAATTCAATGCAATCCCCATCAAAATTCCAAATCAATTCTTCATAGAGATAGAAAGAGCAATTTGCAAATTCATTTGGAATAACAAAAACCCCAGGATAGCAAGAACCATTCTCAACAATAAAAGAACTTCTGGAAGAATCACCATCCCTGACCTCAAACTGTACTACAGAGCAGTAGTGATAAAAACTGCATGGTATTGGTACAGAGACAGGCAGGAAGATCAATGGGATAGAATTGAAGATCCAGAAATGAACCCACACACCTATGGTCACTTGATCTTTGACAAAGGAGCTAAAACTATCCAGTGGAAAAAGGACACCATTTTCAACAAATGGAGCTGAATCAACCTGAGGTCAGCATGTAGAAGGATGAAAATCAATCCATTCTCATCCCCTTGTACAAAGCTCAAATCCAAGTGGATAAAAGACCTTCACATAAAACCAGATACACTGAAACTAATAGAAGAGAAGGTGGGGAAGACCCTTGAATACTTAGGCACAGGGGGAAAGTTCCTGAATATAACACCAATGGCTTATGCTCTAAAATCGAGAATCGGTAAAGCTTCTGTAAGGCAAAAGACACTGTCAATAAGACAAAACAGCGACCAACAGATTGGGAAAAAATCATAACCAATCCTAGATCCAATAGAGGGCTAATATCCAATATATACAAAGAACTCAAGAAATTATACTCCAGACAACTAAATAACCCTATTAAAAAATGGGGTACAAAGTTAACCAAAGAATTCTCAACTGAGGAAATTCGAATGACTGAGAAGCACCTTAAGAAATGCTCAACATCCTTAGTCATCAGGGAAATGAAAATCAAAACAACCCTGAGATACCACCTCACATCAGTCAGAATGGCTAAGATAAAAAATTCAAGTGATAGTAGATGCTGGCGAGGATGTGGAGAAAGAAGAACACTCTTCCATTGGTGGAAGAACACTGGTGGGAATGCAAGCTGGTACAACCACTCTGGAAATCAGCCTGGTGGTTCCTCAGAAAATTAGACATAGCATTACCTCAGGACCCAGCTATACCTCTCCTGGGCGTATACCCAGAAGATGCTCCAACATATAACAAGGACATATGTTCCACTATGTTCATAGCAGTCTTGTTTATAATAGCCAGAAGCTGGAAAGAACCCAGATGTCCTTCAACAGAAGAATGGATACAAAAAATGTGGTACGTTTTCACAATGGAGTACCACTCAGCTATTAAAAATAATGAATTCGAGAAATTCTTATGTAAATGGATGGAACTAGAAAATATCATCCTGAGTGAGGTAACCCAATCACAAAAGAACACACGTGGTATTTACTTACTGATATGCGGATATTAGCCCAAAAGCTTGAAATAGCCAAGATTCAACTAACTGACCACATGAAGCTCATGAAGAAGTAAGATCAAGTGTGGATGTCTTGATCCTTCTTGGAAGGAGTGACAGAATGCTCAAGGGGGCAAACAAGGCGACAAAGTGTGGAACAGAAAGTCAAGGAGGGGCCGTCGAGAGACCACTCTACCTTGATATTCGTTCCATGTGCAGTCACCAAAGATACATGCCAATATGGATGTCAGGAAGTGCATGCTGACAGGAACCTGATGTAGCTGTCTCCTCAGAGGTCTGCCAGAGTCTGACATATCCAGAGGTGGATGCTCAGCTACCTGTTGATCTGATCAAGGGTTCCCAATGGAGAAGTTAGAGGACTGAAGGAGCTGAAAAGGTTGGTGGCCCCAAGAGTAGAGCAACAGTGCCAGCCAACCCGAGCGCTCCAGTGTCTAAACCAACAGCCTGGGAGCACAAAGGGAAGCACCCATGACTTCAGCTGTATACTTAGGGGAGGAAGTTCTTGTCAGGCATGGGTGGGAAAGGAGATCCCTGGTCCCATGAAGGTTGAACACCGAGCGGGGAGGAATTTGAGGGTGGGGAGGGAGGAGGGTGGTAGATGGGTACACACCCTTGTGGAGGCAGGAGGGGGATGGGATAGAGGGTTCCAGGGTGGTGGGGGGAATGGGATGAAGGGATAAAATCTGAAATGTATTTTAAATAAATAAATAATAATAAAAAGAAAAAATTTTTTCAACATTCTTAGACTTCAGGTAAATTGAAATTAGGTCCACTTTGAGATTCCATTTTACCTAAACAACAATGGCTAAGATCAAAACAATGAGAAATTCTAGCAAAGATGTGGAGAAGGGACCTGTCAGGGACTGCTATTGAATATGTAAACTGTAGCAGCATAGTGAATATTGGTATAGAGATTCCAAAAACAGAACTACCATTGGCCCAGGTGTGCCATTTCTGAGCAAGACTCAAAGGATGTGGTCTACATCCTGCCAAGGAGATATTTGCACATCCATGTTGATTCTGGTACTACTCCCAGTAGCAAGACAATTAGCTACTTTAAAATAACTAAATAAATTCTATTAGAGTTTGCCAATCTCTCCTGCAGACCTGTACTGTTCTTAAAAGGACACAATTTACAGGTTATGATGAGGAGGCTACAGCTGTGTGACATGGCCTGAGCCCTTCTGACATATCTCACACTGTACTCCAAAGCTCAGGGGCCTGAGAGTTGCACTGCAATTCAGAAGTTGGAGAATTCTGTCCTTACATGAATATCTTTAGTGATCCATGGATAAGCCCCAGCTCCATGAACATAGCAATGGACATAAGCATTGCCATTATGTGTGGAGAGGGGCTCTTTTCCCTACTGATCCCATTTCTGAAGGAGTACCCAGTATCACCACCATCTGGGAGCAAAAAGGACATCCTGAAAGTAAGGCAATGCAATTCACATGCAATGGAGAGGCAGCCTGATGTTCACAACTGTTACTCTCTCATTCCCTAGAAAAGCAGGTGTAGTGAGAAATTTTGGTATTTTTTTGAAAAACATAAAATAAGACTGTTTTTGCTTTAATCCCAGGTGTGGAATACGGGGCTGCTTAAGATTGTCCACAGCAGCTGACTATGATTTGCCCCATGTTCTGGCAGAGCTTGATTTTGCAAGCAGCAGATAGTTTCTGTATTTCTGTGACATTTCAAATTCTGTGGACTTTTCAAAGGGTATATTAATGCTCAATCCTTGACATGCATGTTTGGTTATTGGTTGTTGTTGGTTGCTATCGGTTGCTGGTGTTTGTGGTTTCCTAAATAGTTCTGTGTACGAAGAAAGAAAAAAAAGAAGGAAGGAAGGAAGGAAGGAAGGAAGGAAGGAAGGAAGGAAGGAAGGAAGAAAGGAAGGAAGAAAGAAAGAAATTGAATATCCTGACAGTAAAGACCAAACTTGTCTCAAGGAACTCAACCACCACCCCCCCATCAGCAGAAATTGTCTTACAAGAAGATGCTCCCCTTCCCCCTCTATCCATTTTTCTCTCTTATCTAGTGTTAGGAGATTGAAAGAGTGGAAGAAAGAAGAACCTACAAAGTAGCTAAATTCTGGTTACTAACAGGTGACAGGAAATCTCCAGAAAAAGCAGCAACTCAGCCTGTAGGTGTTGGCAGGCAGGAAAAAGGTCATAGTGGCCTGAGGTGTCTGTCTGAAGCTCTCAGACCACCTGTACAAGCTCTACACTAAACCAAAAACATTCTTGTTTCCAGAATAGGGTCTGTGCCTGTCCTACCACTGAGAAACTGAAAACCAGACCTGCAAACATGGACTGAATTGCAAAGACACTATAGGTTCTGATATCCAAAAAACATCAAGCAACCATTAGCCAGGCCACTGACAACTTGTCCAGGGGCACCCTGACATTAAAGCTATCAAGTCAGCTTCTATCTTTCCTGAAAATTGCCAGATGGTCCAGCATCATGAGGACCCACAAAATGAAGGCATGGCAACTCAGCAAACAGTTATGGTTATTCCAAAAACAGTCCTGAACTCTCTCTGCCTCCCCATCCCTCCATCCTCAACTCCAAAAGCTACAAGTGAAGCCAGATGATGAGGTCTGTGCCCATGGGGGTACCCTTAAAGAAGGCCACAGCAAAGTGCAACATACATAACACCATCAAGAAGGGCATTGGTGTTGGAGCCAAAGACCTGCCTTGCACTTCAAGCAGCAGCCCTCAGAGGGGATGGAACCCAGGAACCCTGAACCGAGGACATACCAGCTGTTTTATGTGAACACTGCCAAGCATCATTCCTTGCTTGACTCAAAGACTACAATAAAGCTAGAATCAAACATTATACAGATTCCTGTAAAATGCAGAAGGAGACCATATCTGCAGATTATTGAGGTAAGGGATCTCACCACACTGGGGTTACAGCCTCAAACATTCCCCAGGTTGTATATCCCTCCTGATCCATCTGTGAGTCAAAAGCTGAATACTATTCCAAGGCTGTCATGACTCTGGAAATTTTGCATCACCATGATCTAGGAGGGAGAAGGGTAGAAACTGTTTCAGCTACTAGCCTTAAAGAGTGCTGCATTTACACACTCACCTTACAAGGTTCAGGAGATCCAAAAAGCCCCTGCAGCTGCTGCCAGCCATGAACCCTCAAAGTCCCACCCAGAACCATGGCAGAGATACTCAAGTGTTCAGCAACATGCTTTCTGCTTCCAGGCAAAACCCCAGCAGAGCAGGACTATCCAAGGAACTGGAAGAGGCAAACTGCAACAAAATACCAGCCCAAGAATAGTCAAACATGCACCATGGAAGAAGTTTGAGGACATTCCCACTGTAGTGTGACAACTGTGGCCCTGAAGAAAGTGTTGCAACATCAGTGGGCAAACAAACTAATGGAGTGGAGGTGAAAGAAGAGCCACCTTCTGCATGGAGGGTGAGTCTGGAATCCAATGAGATGCACAATGACCAAGCCACCAGTACTGGTCCCAGGGACTTAGAGTCTGTAAAGGCCAAAAAACCTACCCCACAGCACTCAGGGGACTCAGCTCTAAAAACAAGTGTGCAGTAATATTGACCTGAGATCAAGCAAGCAGCCACAGGCCTAGCCTATGAGACATCATCCACATGGCCCCAGTATAGTGTTCCTTGCCATGGTCAGCTTGACTTCATAGCACTTGCTGCCCAGCTTCCAGAATAGATGCCAAAACCCCAGGACTTCCCAGGGTTTAAGCCATGACTTCATAAGGACACATCAGAGGGTGAAGACTCAAGAGTTCAGCGTCCCCTAGGATAAGATCGCCGCAAAGAATCACAAGGTGTTTTATCCCCATGAAGAAAGGCCAAGTATTATGAGATCTAAAGGCATACCCCATGGAGAAAGGCTTGGGAGAGTAAGGCCTTCTGTCCCTCCACCCAGCTCAAGGATACAGGCAAGACTAGAAGTCAATCTTCCCTAGATATACCAGGAAAAGGAGATGCTCCTCCTAAACTCTCTCAGAAGGACATCACAATGATTGCTTTACAATATAGAAACCTCAACACAAAATACAAAGGAAAGAGGAATTTTTGAAGAAGGAAAGCCCCCTCCCTAACCCAACCAGCTACAGAGCAGACATAAAAGGTAATAACAAGAAAAGAACTCAGCTGCAGTATGGCAACTGAACTGTAATTCCTTGTAAATGATCTGGTCCAGATCTTTGTGAATAATGAAAGGGACTCATCAAAGGTACAAGGGTATAAAGTGAAATCACTGACATCTAAGCTGGGTAGCTCATCCCACTCTTTTGAGGATCTCTACGACCCAAACCATAGCAAAGCAGCAGGCAGAGTGAGCTGTGGCCATGCTAGCCCCAAGGATCACAACCATCACATTCATTCACATGCAAGGGAATTGGAAATAAACCACAGTCAGGTATTGATGCTCAGAAAGCCTGTGTCCAACATCAGAACCTAGTAAAAAGAGGAATGGGCTTTGACCAAATCCCCAATCCCTTGGGGAATGACCACCCATCTTGGTACAGGGGAATTGGAGACAAGCAGGAGCCCAGTCTTGCTGACTAGAGAGCCTGTGACTCAGGTCAAATTAGAATAAAGATTGGAATCGGTGGCTGTCCACGCAGAATCCCTGAGGGGCACAACCATTCATTCAGAGACCAGGCCTTTAACTCACATCAAAATACAAAGAAAGGAACAGGCTGTGGCTGCTTTATGAGTCCCAAAGAGAACCCAGTCAAGTACAAGGGAAACTGGAGACAAGGAGCAGTCAGGTGTTGCTGCTGATGGAACATCTGACCCTTGGTAGACCTTACCAGAATAGGTGAAGGAACAGGTACAACAAACTATCTTTGCTTCCCACACCAGGAAGTTTTCTAGATGTTCCATCTGCCCAATCATTGTTTCCCTCCTGCCTCCTGGTAATAAACTTGGTGGGTCACTTTGAGGTGTCATCTTCACCCAGTTCCATCAGTGTGCAGTGAGTATTAATCATTCCCTCATTGCAGAGACAACAAAAGGCTAGGGATTTTTCAGCATGATCCAAACATGTGAGGACCCCACCCAGGTCTGTGACCTCCTGTCTTCCCTTCACTGTCCCACTTTGATGTTTGTGTCACTATTAAGAACAATGTACACTGACTGATGTGACTCAGTGGCATATCCTTCCTCTTAGTTGGCACAGAACAATGTACAAAGACAACAGTCTTAAACCGTTTCACCCCCAGTTCAAATATGGGAGAATCTCAACCTTTATTTCCAGTACAGACTTAGAGTACACATATCCTTACTCACCTTAATGCAGACTGAGCCCCCAGCACTGCTTACCTCAGCCTGGATGATAGGGCAGTGACTGTCTGCTCTCTGACTAGAGTAGGGTCCAGAATAGAACCTGCAGTGTGACCATGGGTGATTACTGAGGGCCGTATCACACAGGCCTGCCCAGTAACACGGGAAAGCCTGCAGAGAAACCACAAATATCTCACTGAGTTCATTCAGTGCCCTCCCTGGAGACCTGGATCCATCCTGCCCCAGGCTGACATATGACATACGCAGTTCATATAATGCTGCACCATTGCCACTCTGGTGTAGAGAATTCCTCCAATAGCTTGGAGATTGGATCCTGGTGGAAAATTTCTATGTAGAAAATATAGAAATCCATATTTCTGCTTTACATTCTTTCTGAGCTCTGAGGAGACCAAAGTCCCCATCTGCATTCATTTTCTGGCAAAGTTCAACCTCCCCTCTTTCCTCCCATTATTTTCTTTCAATTCTGCATCCCTCCTGCCAAGCCCTGACCACAGCAATCCATTTTTTATTCCCTACTACTTCACCAGATCTCATCTCCACTAATTCTTTTGCATTTTCTTTTTATATTTGTTTTCAGTGTAAAATAAAGAAAATACAGCAAAACGTAAATATGATGTCGATTCATTACTATAATAAAAACAAGTGCACAAACGCTCCAGAGTAAAATGTACAATGCTGTCAGCCCCTCGAAGCCCATGTGCTCCTCTGTCCTCACCCCTCCCAACCCTGCAAGGGACACCACCTTTCTTTAGGAACCCTCTCCTCACATTTAAGTAGAATTTTGGTACACTGAGCTTGTATTGCTTAATTCAGCAGACTGGCTCACTCGCACTGTCTTTTTCTGTCTGGCATCTTCCCCTTAACATTGTATCATAGGATGATACATCCTTATTCAGTATAGCCACATCTGAGTCATTTGTATTAAGTAGTTAATACATTATTTTAACTTACTCCGAGTTCTCTATTTATTCCAAATTGATGGATGTTCACATTCCATGTTTAATTCCTCTATGCATGTTGCTATAAATAGTTGTACCCTTTTAGGGCCCCAGCTCCAGCATACAGAGGTTCCCACTGGCACATGTGTGAGCTTATTTTCTGTTCCTTTGCAGCCTCATTTCCCAATTTCACTCACTGCACTAACTACTATTAGCCAATGGGGTTAAGGACTTTTATATGTTTGGTGCCTGTTTATATTTCTGTTTTATTACATGCAGCTGAACTTTAGGCCATTCTCCCTCTCATTTTACAGGCTTTCTCCTCATTGATTTATATGAACATATATTCTGGATGTGAGCCTTATATTGGTTGTATATCTTATCAGGAAATTATTCTATGCAAAGCACTTGCCCCTGTAAATTAAGTTACAGATGGCTGTGAAACATGTGAGTATGGGGAATTGAACACTAGTCCTCTCCTAGACAGCCAGTGCTTTTAACTACTAAGCCTCCTCTCCAGTCTCATAGGTTCTAAAATTGTATGGAAGGACTTTAACTAGTTCATTCTCTCAAAATAATATTATTTTTCTCCTTTATTTTTGTATAGCTGTCAAATTCCAAGGAGAAAAAATCCTTACATTTTATTATGATCATATTGGATCATAAAATATTATATTAACTTCTCATTTTCATTAAATTGGAATATATATCAATTACAACACTAAATACCATTATAAAATTGATTCTTTTAAACTATGAAGATGATGTAACCATTTTAAAGTTTAGGGCTATTAAATGTATCTTCTCATAATGTTTTAGAACTTTACCTTCAAGGCTTTCTACCTTCTATTAGATATTTTTCTAGTAAGTCATGTTTTAAAATTATGACTGCTAGACTACTATAATTTTTGTGGTATCTTTTTATTTGTTTTATTTTCTTAAGATAAAAATATGAAGTTGGTAGGCAGACAGGGAGAATTTTGGGAAAAGTTGAAGGGAAAGAATATGAACAAAATACACTGTATGAAAAACTTAAAAACAAAACAAAGAATACCTGGGAAGATAAAAACAGAACATGTCATAGTCAAATAAAGGTAACTAAGAGTTCTTTTTGATATATGGAAATACATTTTAATGCTGCATATTGAACTGATAACCAACTGCTTTGCTTACCTCTCAGAGCTTTTCTCTCTGTTCATTTTCTTACAGAGTTCGCTATTAGGAACAGCATGTGCTATCCCTGCTCCACCCCAGTTCACACTGAAACTCCAGTTCTTTACTTTGGGACATAATTAGGTTATGACCATGAAACCTCCTAATTAGAATGATACCCCGGTATATAGAAACAAAGAAGAACTTCTATGTGCTCTATCATCTATGTGTAGTGTAGGTGTGTGTGTTTGTGTATATGCATTTTGTGTGTATATCTTTCTCTTTGTTTCCTTCTATCAGGTGGCTGTACAAGAGGCCCATCTGCAAACCAGGAAGATAGTCTTCACCATAATCAAATCATGTTGTATACAACTCTGCCCTAACTGCACATGGCCTTGGAGAAGGCCTAGAGTATATAGGCCAGGGAAAACTAGGGGAGGGGACCTCTATCTATGTAGGTATGTGGGAGACTTCAACCTCACTGGGTAATAAGTTTTCTGGTGCAACTTTGCAGACAAGAACACCCTCACCACTGTGGAAACCCCTAACCTACTCTGTAAGTAAGCCCCATGTGCTCATTGGTTCCAAGAGTGAATCCTGCCATAGTTTTGTCACTGGGACCTTAAGAAGAAAGGGAGATGTTAAGTCTCACCCTGGAAGAAATTCTGTTGACACCTAATCTTTTACTCAAGTTTTACTTCCTTTCTTCTGCAGTTCATTGTCTATCAGTAACTGAGGAACAGGAATTTAGATATTTTTCTATTGTTGCAGATTTGTCTAGTTTTCTTACTGATTAATTACTACTTTTTATGATCCTCCTTTCTCCTGGGGGCTATTGCCACATGACGAGAACAGAGTCAAAGAACAGGATTTGGATGACTTTTGAGTACAGAAATGACAGACTTCCAGGATCAACTTCTAAGAGGCAGCTCAACTTAACTCAGGGTGAAAGAAGGACTATATAGTTTTGAGGAAGAAAGTAGGGATTTCCAAGACGAGTAAGTACCACTGGCTAGAGCTAGTACCAAAGAATGCCTCATTTGCATGGAAAGGCATTTCAGAAATTCCAGGCACTTGCTGGACAGGTTCTTATTAGGAGAAAAGAAGCTGAACCTGTAATCTCACCAAAGCTATGTGACATTCAGCAGGTCAAGCTCCACAGACAAGGCACAGAAGTAGAAATCTGGCTAAGAAAAGGGAATCCCCCATCTTGCACCAAGCTCAAAACAGCTGTCTGGACATTGAGGACATCAGCAACAAGACCCAACGACTTTCTTAATGTTTATTCAAGCTTAGTTGCTTGTTTGTTGAGATTCATTTCAATCATCATTGATCCATACAATACTCAAGGGAGAGAATACTAGAGGATATGGCACTAAATGGTAGGAATTTTAAGAGTTTTTTAGAGTTCAGTCATGAAACACATACATTTAACTTTATCTACAACTTTTAGAGGTAGAAACAGACTTGGGTGTTGAGTGTTTTGCCTGTCATGCTAAAAACTCTGTGTTTGTGCTCCAGAACTGAAACAAAACAAAAAAATAAAAAAAATAAAAATATAATTATTATTTATACTATTTATAATAGTATAAATACTATTATAGGTATCAATAATTTATACTGAAAAATGTGGCCAACTATATAATTACTTTTCTCAAAAAAAAATAAGTTTAGAGAAATGTTACATTTTATCACCTAGCAACAGTGCTAAACTTACATAAACAGTTTTCAAACAGATGATATTTAAACCTAAATACTAAACAAATTAAAAACACACATTGTAATAACACATATGACTTGAGTCACTGCCAGCATGTCTGAGTTTTGCTTATTTCAGTCACTCGGTGATTAAAGTTGTATGTTAATAAATGTTACATGCCACTCCAAAATACTTTATTGCTATATGGTATTCAAAGAAATTATGATGGAAAGATGGAACTCTCCATTCAAATGTGAATATTATAAAATGTTGTGGTAGTTCTTGGTAGAACATATGTATATTTTTCTCTCATAAGCTTGAAAGTAATAGTAAAAAGCTGACAACTTTTTGTACTATTCACCACAAAAGATCAAAGCAGCGCTCGCCCAACATGAAAAGACTTTATGTGAGCAGAGACCTGGATATGTTGCTGAGTTAAATACCCACAAGTGCTTTTACTGCTTCTGTTTGCATTGTGGAGTCCCCAATGCCCTGACACTCAAGCCTTGAAACCAGAATGAAGTTGTTGACTCGGAAAAATGATTAAGTCTCTTAAGATCAAAACTAAGTGTTTGCCTTTAGTAATAGATCATTATTAAAAACTTTTAGTTTTTGGAAATTAGTTTAAACATTAATGTAGGCACTAAATCCACACTATAACCTGCCCAGCTACAGTTTACTGATAAAAATTACACAAGCTACAAATCATTTATTCATTTGCTCTTTACTGAGCCTCCATTCCTAGAAGAACCTCTACTCACTCAAAGCCACTCCAGGAGAAAGGACAGAAAGGTTTGGAAGTACTGGGAAAATGTGTGTTCTGGGAAACAGTAGCTAATGTTCAGAGGCCAAAATTAAAATTGCAAGTAAATTATACTGAAAAAAAAGGTTTGGTGCATACAGGAGCCAATGTAACTATCATTTCTCAAAATCTTGGAATTTATAATGGCCATTTCAAAAGGTTCATAGATAGTTTCTAGAAATTGGAAAGTTATCTCAGCTAAAACAAAGTATACTATGGGTTAAATGTGTGGGACCAGAAAGTCAAATAGGAATGTTAAGACCTTATTTGGCTAGCATACCCATAAATTTATGGAGAAGGGATCTTTTACAACAGTGGAATACTCAGATAAATACTCCTGCAATCCCAGAGATAGCTCATGATGAAATTAGGGGTAAAATGGTAGATGCTGATGAGGAAAGAATTAATATAGGTAATCAAAAACAAACTCAGGTTGTGCCAATTGTCAAGACATAGGACATCACAGGGATTAAATTTCTAAATTTATAAGAGGGGCCACTGCTGAAATACCAGTGGTTCTACCCTTAAAATGGTTGACTGATAAACCTGTGTGGCTAGATTAGTGACCCTTGACTAAGGAAAAAGTACAGGCACTTGAGCATTTGACTAAAGAGAAGCTGGAGATTCAATGTATAGAAGAGTCTATCAGTTCATAGAATTTCCTTGTATTTGTTATTAAGAAAAAAAAGTCAGGAAAATGGAAAATATTAACAGATTTAAGAATAGTGAATACAGTAATCCAACCAATGAGTCCATTACAGCCTGGAATTCCTTAACCTTCTTTATTACTTAAGGAATAGTCTATGCTAGTAAATCATTTAAAAGATCGCTTTTTTTACTAACCACTTGCATGAGCAGGATAGGGAAAGGTTTGATTTCACAGTGCCTACTTGTAATAATATGCAAAAAGTTATCACTGTTAAGTTTGTCCATGAGGAACGTTAAATAGGCCAACTTCATGTCAAAATTTTGTGCAGCAACCAATAGAAATAACTCATTGACAATTTTCTCAATCCATTATTTACCATATCATAGATGATATTTTGTTGGCTGATTCTGACACAGATACATTATAAAAAATGTTTAAGGAAACAAAGAATTCTGCCATGCTGCAGGTTACAGATTACTCCTGAAAAACTACAGAGAGAAGACTCTATTAACTATTTAGGTTGTAAAATAGAATAAAAATATTCAATCACAGAAGATACAGGTTAGAAGATATCAATTGTAAACTCTTAATGATTTTCAAAAATTAATGGAAATATTAACTGGCTATGGCCTACCACTGTGCTAAATGCATATGAGTTAAGTAATTTATTTTAAAAATTACAAGGAGATTCAGACCTAAACAGTCCAGAATGGTTAAGAACTGAAGCAGAGAAAGAGTTAACTCTGGTAGAACAGAGACTTCAAGATGCATATGTGGATTACATAGATCCCAAACTTGTTTATATTTTGGTTATTTTGCCTTCAACTCATTCTCCTACTGGGCTCAATACACAAAGGGAAGCAAGTATTATAGAATGGATTTTTTTAAGCACATGAACAAGGTAAAAAATTAAATACTTACAAAGAAAAAAATTCTGATTTAATCATAAAAGTTAGAATAACACTACAACAATTGTCAGGAATAGACCCAGACAATATCTTTTGCTAATTCTGAGATTATGTCAAAACAGCTTCAAATAAAGCTGCTGACCCCAGAAGAATTTAATTTGTCCACCCTTACAAGCTGTTCCAGTCAAGACTTCATTATATCTGAGCTTTCTCAGCATTTAGAAAGTGGACAACAAATGTTACAGTTAGCTTCCTTAACCATTTCCCAATTCTCCCCTACCCCCAATCATCCCAAATCAACAGGAAGCCATTTTAAGAGAAGGAGATCCCATTTCCTTAAGGTGGGGTAGATGATTTTTGATTGTCCAATGTGTGTTGAATGTTTGTCATTGTTTAAGAGTTACAAATTGTTTAAAATACAAATTGTTTAAAGGTTACAAATAAGTATGATCTTGGACAAGGAGAAAACAAAACAAGGAGGTTAGAGATTTTTCTTGCTTTATTCTATCTTCTTTCCCTTCTATCTAGTGTTACAGGGAGAAAGAATAAAAATAAAAAGAAGGGATATAGGAATAATATAATAATAATAAAAATAATGGGTAGATTACTGAATCTACTGTTAGACCAAAGCACATTTATAAGCCAAAAGTCTTATATTAGTATAGCTCTTTGTATACTTGTCCCGGTTTGCAGGGGATTTGACAAGACCCTAGGGAAGGGGGCAAAAGAATGATAGGACAAGAGACACAAAGAAGAAGCACATGTCTGAATATCTGATCAAGTGCTTAAATTTTATTGTTCAGGCTGCCATTATAAAGGCAAGCAGTTGGGAAGGTCATCTAACAGTCAGGGTCCAGGGTCATCCCATAATTGCAAAGTTCTCTAAGCCCATAAGAATTTCTAGCCCAAATTGCTTATCTAAATATTTTTTTCACAAGCAAAAGGGCAATAAAACATTTCTCAGTTCAAGTTGCTTATCTGATTAATATTTTCTCCCTGGTGGGAGGGCAATAAAGTATTCCTTAACTCAGGCTGTTTACCTAACTGACATTTGCGCTCAGGCAGGAGGGCAATAAAGTCTTGGCTCCCAGCATCTCCTCCTTTTTAACAATTTTTAAAGAGACTGGTCTGAGAAAGCAGACATTTGGAAATCTCATTGATAAATGAGTGGGCATTAACCAGAGAGGGGAAGATTAACCTGATTCTCCCAGTATCATTTGAAATGGTGCCTTTTTGGGAAGGAGAGGGTCAATTGTCTCATGGGCTTTGTTGGCCACTTTGAGGCACAAGAAATCAACACCAACCTCTATGCAACCAGGTTTGCTTCATTGCTTCACGGGGGACTCAGATGCAGACAGTTTGGGTCCTCCCCCTACAGTACCTCATCACACACCCCTTGCAGGTACCCACACTGTGCTCGTGCCACACAAACCAATGTACATAGATCTGAGTTCTATGCAGATCCTTAAGAAGATATGTCAACACAAGGCTCAGTCAAGCCTCTATCAGGCAGATCAAGTCTGTGATAATATACTTGTAGAGGTTTAGATGCCAAGGAGTAATTTGTTGTTTTATAAAGCCTATTTAACAAATTTAAAACAAAGGTCCCTAAAATGGCTATCAAAAGCAAACAGATCAAGGGCCTAACAAGAGGCATTAGGAGGGAAAACATGGAGGGAATTCCAACAATTATTGGCAGCTCTAGAAAATTTTTGTATCTGTAAATCTTCACCTAGTTTACAGAGTTTATGCACTTTTAGTTCTGCCAGAGCAGATTCATTAATGTAATAGCAACATCCTTCATTAAGAAAAAGACAAGCACCACCCTTCTCTGCTGTGAGAAGGTCTAAGGCACAGCAATTCTGTAAGGTAACCTGGGCACGCAAGGTTATTTGTCTTTGCAAAGAGGACAGCAATTTAGCAGAGGTTTCTATAGCTAACTGAAATTGTTTGGTTAACTTGTTGTTGGCCAGGATAAAATGTCCCAACATTCCACCCACCAACTCAGCAGCTACCACTAGTCAGGGAAAGACCCGCTACGACGGGTAAAAACAATGCACGTTTTTCTCTACTGGAATATTCAGAAGACATCAGAAATTCTGCAGAGGTACAAAAAGAAAGTTGAGGGATCAAGGTAACAAGGAGGTACAATCTGGAGGGATCTTTGTTTTTTGACATAATTTTAGTGAGGGTGCCGTTGCACCACATAAAATATCCTTCTGGGGCAAAAATATTGGAAGATGGAGGCTGAGTAGTGTTGTATCTCCCTCCTTTAGAATCTGAATAGCAAAAAGGAAATCTGGGAAGTGGCCAGTAGAGTTCAACCTTAGGAATAGGAGAGGTCATTATGGATCTCACTGTTGTAGAATTAAATGCAAAGGAAAGGGGAACAGTCACCAAGGGCAGATGGCTCAGCATGGCACAAAGAAAACATGAGGAGAGGTTTCCTAGTCTGGTTATATTGGCCAACATTAGCCCCTCCCTCAGAAGGGAGATCCAAGAAAATGGATGGGTAGCAAAGGGAAGAGAAAGCTGGCTACTGAGCTCTTGTTCCTAATTTAGAATGTTAGAATAGACTGGACTTAGAAGATGAGGACACCAGATATAAATTTTACTACTAGGCCATCTTTCTGACTTGATCATATACATGGCTCTTCTCACAGGAGTAGTCCAGTGGCTATCCCAAGGGTACCAAATAAGTATATTCCATGGATGTCTTGAAGAACTTGTCTTCATTATAATGCCACTGGTTGACGAGTTCTTTGTTTCTTAAGTGAATGACTATGTATGCAGCAGCTACTCCAGGGACACCCCACATTTTTGTTTATCCATTCAGTAGAGCATTGTGAGTAAGATTAGTCATAAAGAAAATAAAGGGTGGGTGCCACTTCACCTGGCCTGAACTTGAAATTTGTAAAATTTAGATATATCACATTTTACCACCCTAAAGGGGGGCAATCAGCAGTAGCCATCATCTCCCCCTCTAGACTCTGTTTATGATCTGTCCAATTCTGAGCTAAATAAAATCACCATGAGAAGGGAGATGTTGAGTCTGCAGATGTCTGTGTTGTCAACATTTGTAGGAAGCATCCAAGGGTGACAAAAACTGTGGCCATTTTCAGTAATTGTCTGGAAGAGAGAGAAAGAAAAGAAAGATCTCAGGGAAAGCTACTCCCTGGAACTATCACCATGATCTAAGGCATTTTTATCATCATTTATTTGTTTAACCAAGTGTTCAGGGAGCCATCGGGCTCCCCCTTCTTTTGTGTCAAAAATAAAAGCAGAGCCACTGCCCCAAATAAGAACAGGATCAGGGCCATTTCACTTAGATGGAAAAAAGTCTCACCACAAACTGTGGCATAGTATTATCAGTCTCAGGGTGCCAGAGGCAATCAACAGCATATTTGACATGAATGTCCAGATTTAGAAAATTGAGAACAAACAAGGCATGATGAAGAATATTTCTAGGAGACCCTTTCTGGGTGTTTAACTTTTCCTTTTTTAATTTATGTAAAGTCTTTTTGATAGTCTGGTAGGCACATTCAACAATTCCTTGTCCTTGAGGATTATAAGGAATGCCAGTAATATGTCTGACTTGTAATTGGTGGCAAAACTCTTGAAAATTTTTTCCAGTGTAGCTGGGACCATTGACAGTCTTAATGATCTTAGGCTTACCCATGCTAGAGAGACAATTTAAAATGTGGGCTATAACATTTTTAGAATCTTCTCCAGTATGCAAAGTAGCAAAAATAAAACCACTAAAGGTGTCTATGGTCACATGAAGATATTTAAGACTACTAAATTCAGGAATGTGTGTGATATCCATTTGTCATATTTCATTTGGGACCAAACCCAGGTGGGGAGTGGGCAAAAGTGTGACAGAGGTGGGGCATTGTTTAACAATCTGTGGGCCTGTTCATGAGTGATCTTAAAAACCAGGCGAAGGGTCTGAGCATTTAAATGATGTAAAGCATGACTCTTCTGAAGCTGTTCTACAGAACCTAACAATAACAGAAAGGTCAAACGGGTGACAGCATCTGCACAGGCAGATAGGGGACCAGGCAAATCAGAATGAGCATGGAGATGTCCAACACAAAAAGGGGTGGCATCTAGAGGCAATCAATTTTTGAAGCTGAGAAAAAAGAGGGGCAGTATTTGTGGAGGGTCTAATATATGGGACAATTTCAAGAATGGGAACAGAGTGAGCAATATAGGCACTGTCAGTACACAAAATAAAGGAGCGATCTATCAATAACTGAAAAACCTTTATTACTGCAAAACATTCTACAAGCTGGGCTGATTTAAAAGGGGGAACAAATAGGGGTAGCCTGTCCACTTATAATGTAAGCTACCATTCCATTAGAGAAGCCATCAGTAAACACCAAACAAGCATTTGATATTGGTTGAAGGGAGGTAAACTTTGAGAAAATAAAAAGATGCATCTTAGCAAATTGACGCAATTTATCAGTGGGGTAATGATTATCAGTTATTCTCAAAAAGGAGAAGCAAGCTATGGGCCACTCATCTGTGGTTTGCATGAGCCAATCTAGTTGATTTTAGAATATGGCATAATTATCTTATCAGGATCTTTTTCAAAAAATTGGCAACTTTGTTTATGTCCTAAAAGCTTAGCAACCAGCGAGGTATAAGGGGTGAGTACTTTAGGGGGGAGACGCTGAAAGGTGGACCCAGAGAAGAGGGCCACGTTGCCAAAACACTCCTGTAGGTGAATTCAAGGTGGTACAGATAACAAACAGGAGTGGTTTTCATAAGAGATAAAGGAAACCCCCTGGTTTTGCATGGCTTTCTCTACAAACTGCAAGGTGCATGCAGCTGCAGGGGCCAAGGAAAAGGGGAGGAAGGATTGGAATCCTCTTTAAAAACATCAAAAAGGCTTAAGCTTCCCAGTGGTAAGTTTAAGATAAGGTCTGATCCAATTTATATCACCTAACAATTTTTGAAAATCATTAAGAGTTTTCAAATGGCCTTCTTGGAGCTCAAGTTTTTGGGTAATAATTTTTTGATGGCAAAGCTCAAAGCCTAAATCAAAGTAAGGATCTTGTAGCTGAATTTTATCAGGGGCTACCTGGAATCCTCCATCTGCCAGCTTCTGTGATAATTCTTGACAACAGTAAAGTAATTGTGTACCATCCGGTCCAGCAAGGAGAATGTCATTCATGTAATGCACAATGTAAATAGAAGGCCATAGTTTATGAAAGGGATCAACCACTTGTTCTACAAATTTTTGACATAATGTTGAGCTTTTAACCATGCCCTGGGGTAGAAACCACAACCAGAAATGTGGCATAGACCTTCTGAAGTTGGTTACTGACAGGCTAAAAGCAAACTGCTGTCTGTCTTCAGAGTATAAAGGGATGGTTAAAAAAAAAAAAAAGCAACCTTTGAGGTCTATGGCTATCTTAAAATATCCAGCAGGAATGGCCATAGGAGTGGGCAATCTAGGTTGTAAGGCCCCCATAGTGGGCATAGTTTTATTAATCTCTCTCAAATCTTGTAACAATCTCCACTTGCCAGATTTTTTTTTTCCCATCAGACTCCGCAACAAAACCTGACCGGATTGGAGCCAGCACGGGAAGGGGCCCGCCTGCCCTCTGCCTGCAGACGCCCAAGGGCTGCGCCACAGTGCGCTAGCTAGATTTTTATTTTTCTTAATAACAAAGATAGGTGTGTTCCAAGGAAAGGTAGTAGGTTCAATATGGCCAGCAGCAGGCTGTTTCTGTACTAATGCATATATATGTTCCTGTACTAATCACATACATATGAGAGCAGGGAGGAGTCTCTATCGCCTTTGCAGTTTAATTAAATGTCTTGTTCTTATATCTTAAAAGAAATCCATAACTCTCTAAAAATGCCTTCAGCAGCTCTTCTCTCACTGAGAAATGTCTTGTTAGGTGTAGGGACTTAACTTGGAGTTTCTGTCCACATTGAGAATCTGACAGCCTTCTGTGGCTCTGTGGATTCCTGGTTCCAGCAATGGAACTAAGGCACTGGCCCAACTCTAGAGAAGACAGGTATAATAGGATTGTGTACTTTAAAAGGGTTTAAAAGTCAATCAATAATCCAAGGGCTTTGCACTCTAAACAACACAAGCAAGTTTAGCAAAAGAAGGAAGAAAAAGAGAAGGAAAGGAAGGTATGGCAGGCAAAGAGTCCAGCTTATGAAAAGACTGTGCAAAGAAGAACACCAGAACTAAAGAACTGATGCATAGGTCTCTGTCTCTCTGTCTCTGTCTCTGTCTCTGTCTCTGTCTCTGTCTCTGTCTCTGTCTCTCTCTCTCTCTCTCTCTCTCTCTCTCTTTCTCTCTCTCTCAGGTCTCTTGTTCCTATTTTCTTTCCTCAGAGAAATGAAAAACTCCTACAGTTCAAATGCAAAACTGGCCTTTCCTCCCTAAAGGCTTCATTGTAAGGATTAGTTAATCTAATACAAAAGCAAAATGAAAACAGTAAAGACCAAAATAAAAGGCTTAGGGAAGTACTTCACACATGCTGGTTTGAGCCATGTGTTATTTAAAAGTTCTACTGGTATTCAATGGAAAGGTTTCTGCCCTCATGGACCACAGCTGTGCAGCAAGCCAGTGGTCACTCCTATTCCAGCACATCACTAGGTTAGTAGTGACTTGAGTGGGAGTAGATATAGCAGAGATGTGTGGGTCCCTTGTTCTGAGAGTGTCCCAGGACAATCTCCCAACTGGGGACAGGGTGACAGCAGAGAGGGCTCACTACTGTCTCTGTGCTGCCTCCGGCCTGCGTCTTCACTGTCTGTAGGTCTCTGAACTGGTCTGATGCGGGAGGTATGGGCCAAAGGACACAGAGTTCGAGCAGGAAGGGTAGATTGCCTGCCCTCGCTGTTGCCTCTGCTCGTTAGCCACTGTTGCTGACTGGTCTCTCCCAGGTGCTGCACCTGTCTCTCCGCGCTGGTCGCTGGTTGAGGCCCAGGCTGGGTCAATAAGAAGCCAGCTAGCTGGCAAGGAGGCAGCTTGGTGTCCCAGGCAGGTTCTGGGAGAGCAAATCTTTCCTCAAGTGTTTCAGCTCTTGTGACAGAAACTCTCGGACACCAGGATGATTCTTGAGCACTTTACTTCCCCTAAATAGAGCCCTTATATACAGTTCCAGGGTGGGTTAGGGTCTGGCAGCAGATAACCCCTATTAGCTTGGTCTGAGAGTTTGGAGATACCTCATCTGCATGTGGGAGAGCCTGAGTCAGGGTTCCTCATGACTGATGGTCATAGACCTCTCTGTGGGAGGGGTTGTGGAGGGCTGAAGCTAAATGAAAAGAACCAGGGCCCCGGAGCAGAGCTGAACTTTTGCCATCCAATAAGGTTCCGGAGTTCCAAGCTCATGCTCAACCAAGCACCCAGCTGCCTCTCACAGCCCACCGCCCCACAGAGATGCTGAGATGGGGTGTGCACCACAGGATCTGCTGTTAGCATTCCTTCTAGGCTCTGCCCCTCAGTTACCTGGCAACGGCCTGGTATGCCTGAATCTCTATAAAAGGGGCTGCTTGCCCCCTCCTCATTCTCTTACCCTCTTACTCTCCTACTCTCTGACCCTCTGCTCCTTCTCTTGCCATTCCCCTCCCCCACCCTCTCTCCACATGTTCCCTGCCTGCTCTTCACTTCCCCTTTTCTGCTTCTACTCCCTCCTCAACTCCCCTCCCCATGCCCTAAATAAACTCTGTTCCATACTATATCCATTGTATGGCTGGCTGGTACCTCAGGGGGAAGGGATGCCTCAGCATGGGCGTGCAGAGGCACCCCCTTCCACCTCACCATAACTTGAACATCTGTATCAAACATATCCTGGCACGCCTGCTCACACTTTCTTCCTTCCGTCCTTCCTTCCTTTGTTTCTTTTATTTCCTTCCCTCTTCTTTTTTTTCCTTCTTTCTTTCTCTCTCTCTCTCTTTGTTTAATAAAACACAACATCTGCTGCTGTCAGCCAGTGCCAAGAAACAAGGTTATTGCTGTACCAACTGATTCTTCAGGCATCAGAAGAAAACCTAGCAGTGTTAGAGCTTCTTGAAGAGAAAAGGTTAAAACTTCCTCCAATGATGTATCCTTCCATTTTTCTCTAACAGCTCTGAGTGAGGTCTGCCATTTTTGTCCCAGAGGAGGATGGTCCTGTAGTGCACCATGTTTTTGCTACTCAAAGCCTTCAAAAGCCTTTATGGCACCAGGGTATCGAGTGATGGATACTGGAGTAAGAAAAAGCAGAATTCAGAGTTAAAGTTCTAATGTGGTCCCCAGTCTTTGCCAGATGCAGGTCTCAAGTTTACTTAACTTCTCTGTAACTGTTTTCTCACTGGAAAAACAGTGTTAAAACTATCTATCTCACACAGCATGCAGAACAAAAGGGAAGAAATGCATGAGAAAACCTAAGTATATAGCATTCCTCAGTACTGCCAAGGTCAAAGGACAAAAACCTCACTACGTTGTATAAATCAACAGAATACATGAAGGGTAAACATCAGCCACAGAACTACAATGAAGAGGAAGATCCCAAAGTCCAATATAAAAAGTTCATTCCAAAATTAAAGTCTTTAAGAAAAAGGAGGCAGGGCATGGTGCAGAAGCAGATTGCCAGGAGTTTCACTGCCAGTGTGAGCTATGTTGTGAGTTTCAAGCCTCCTAAAACAGAGTAAGAAGCTGTCCCTGTGGATAGGGGATGGGGGAAGGTTGGAGGTTGTGGAGGTTGGGGGGGATGGGGATTGGGGTGGGTGAGGGATGGGGGATGGATGGAGGTTGAAGGTGATGAGGGTTGGGGATGAGTGTGGGATGGGAATGAGTGGAGTTTGGAGGGTGGTGGGGGTTAGGGTGGGTGGGGGTTGGGAGTGGGTGGAGGTTGAAAGTAGTGGGGGTTGGTGGTGGATGGGGGTTGGGAGGGATTAAAACCAAGCAAAACTTTGAGGCAGGAGAGCCAAGAGATAATCAGCAGTAGTTCCTCAGCACTGTCTCCAGAGGTGAAATGCATTAGATAATTCTTTGCAGACTGAATATTTTAGCAAATGACTACTCCCTCAAAGGTGACAAAGAAAAGAGGAACAGCCCTCACTCATTTGTACAGCATACAATCCTTATCTTCTGCATGTTTTGACATTTTTAACCCTTTTACCTAGGGATAGCCAATTCTTAAAACTATCAAAGGTCACCCTAGGCAGGATGCTTTTGATATGCAAACTAACCAGCAAAGACCCAGACCTACTCCTTCTGGCCCCTGTGACCCAGGAAGCAATAATCTTTCTGCCTTTTCTCATACCACTGTCAGGTACCAGACAACTACCAGACCCACATTTTGGCGTTGTGTAGCAATCACTCAGACTGCCTAATTCATCACTTCTTGCCCTGCCTTGCATCTCTGCCTTTCTGTGAAAACCACAACTGTGTTGTGTAAGACTCTGTGTACTTTGCAAATGGAGTAGTCTCTATAGCTGAATTATGAAAACTGCACAATAAGGCCACAAGCATAGACTTTAATGCAAAACAAGGTGAACTGGAATCTTTCTGTCTGCTAATAAAAACCGAGGCTATTTTATTAATAGCTCATCATAGTAGAGGGCAGATGGGAAACATAACCAAGCGTATTCACTGTTCTCCTGAAATGCTTTACTATCTCCTACAACTGTCAGAAATTAGATAACGAAGCTTTTGAACCTTCAAACAGGGTGCTTCTGTCTTCCTTTGAGGTCAGTGGGTCCTTTTTAGAGCTTCCTCTACAGCTTGCTTTCAGCACATGGTTTTGTAGTTGATGAGACAGATGTGAATGTGAAGGAATCAAAGGAACCCAGGAGAAAGAGGGATGTGTAATTAGCAGAATTACATAGCTGCCTCTGTGCCTTTAATTTAGGAAGGCAGAGACTTCAATCAGTGTCTTCCCATTGTGACATACGGCATCTGAACCTCATGGACACATTTCAAAGGACTCTGCCACCCAGACTGAGGCTGAGTAGCAAGTTCTTCATTTGGTCAGAGGCTTAAGTGACTCCAACGACTGACTTCTGACTTAAGTTTCATCTAGACATGTCTGCCACTCTACACATAAACTCCAAGCTGCCATTGAGGCATCTGCAAATGCATCCTCTGTGGACAGTCACTTAATTTAACACTGTGTTGCCAGGCCATGTGCCAAGAACCAGAGATAAACAATTTCATATATATATGTGGAACTATTGATGCTGATTAGCTGGAGCTAAGAAACTAGTGGTGATTAAGAAGAGACCAGCATCACTGAGGTGAAATCTTCTGGGAAGTGTTTTCTGATAGCACAGAGGCCGTGTCTCAGGGTATGGTTGTACCTTGTGCTGTGGCTGGAATTGATAATGTGTAAGGGTCATCCAGGTGGTATTGGTTTTGAAGGCATGAAGGATCATGAAGAGCAGCTGAGTTTCAGCACTATGAGAGGCCACAGAAGGCCACTGGTGAAGAAGGTGCAGCCTCATTTGCAATTGATGGCCCAGCACTGAAGGGGTCATGCAAGGGAGATGAGGCTTGGCACCATGAAGAGAAAGAGTCTATGAGAGGCTATTGGTGAAGTCTAGTTACAGAGAAGAACAGCAGTGTTTTGGAGATGCCAGTTCCATGAGATGACCACCAAGAACAGCAGCAGCAATAGAGCACAGGCATCTGGAGCCTAGAAGACAAGGTGTGTGCTACAAAGGGCAGAGATGGAAAAGTGACCCAAGCCCTTGGAAGAGCCCAGGAGATCTTAAGTTGGATCCCAGACATTGGACAGTTGGAGTTTGATTTTGGTTTTGATTGTGACTGTGCCCTGATATTTTTCCCTCCTGAAGGAAGAAAGTATTTTAGTGGAGTCCACAGTTAAGAGACTTTTAATTGTAAAATTACTTTGAATTTTAAAAGAGATTAGATATTTTAAAGGGATTGAAATTTTAATATGTAAGAATTTGCAAAGACTATGGTACTTTTAAAGTTATTTGGATCTTGGAGATGAATAAGAAAGTAAGGGTTGAGGCTTAATAGTGATGTGTTTGTGTGTCAAGTTGACAAGGGGTCAATTGTACTGGCTGGTTTTGTGTGTCAACTTGACACAAGCTGCAGTTATCACAGAGAAAAGAGCTTCAGTTCAGGAAATGCCTCCATGAGATCCACCTGTAAGGCATTTTCTCAATTAGTGATCAACTGGGGGGAGGGAGGCCCTTGTGGGTGGTACCATTCCTGGGTTGATAGTCTTGGGTTCTATAAAAAAAAACAAGCTGAGCAAGAGTAGCAACAGGAAGGCATAGGTGGGGGGAATGGAGGAAGGAAGACATTGGCCTGGCTAGTGCACCCTGAAACTGGTGAAACTTCTGAAGTAAGCTACATTGGAGGTGAGGCTTTAGTGCTAAGCAGCAGGGGCAGGTGGAAAATGTGAATTTGTTTGGTTTACTGTTGCTAAGAAGAATTAGAGACTTGGGGAGGCTGACAGTGGTGCTGAGAGAAGAAAGACTCTGGGAAGAAAGCAGGCTGTGAACGGGAACCTGAAAAGGACAGATTTCGATCTGTTTGCAGAGCTGGAGGAAAAGCAGATGGCTGGGCTGTAATTAACAGATGCAAGCAGCAGTCAGGCTATTTTTTTTTCTTCTGCCATGGAAGTGAGGGATGTGGCCACAGCATTAGCTACATGAATCAGGGGTAAGGGTGAGTCAGGGGTAGGGGTGCAAGAGGAAGATAGGCCTAGCCTGCATTGGTAGCCAGGACAGCTAGAGCCTGAGGGGCCATGTTGAAATGAGGGGGCCCAAACAACCATGTGTCTGGTTCTGAGGTCCTGCTGAAGCCCAGGTATATGTTGATGTCCTTGGCCCATGTAACCATGGAAAGTCATGTGGATGTCCATAGCCTGGGTGCCACCTGAAGCCATTTGGTGATGTCTATGGGACATGCTGCTGCCAAGGGCCATGTTGATGTGAATGGTCTGCTGTAGGACCATGAAAAGATGGCTTGGTTTCTGGTAGAGCACTGGCTAGAAACAACCAGAGACCCTGCAAGGGACAGAATATATTTCACCATGCTCCCAGATTCCACACAGCCAAAGACCTTCATTGACTGACAACTTTCAGTCACATAGGGCAATACAGCCCCTCCCAAAGAGGTTTGTGTCCCTCCACAGGTAGAGACTATGACTACAGGCCTCAGGCCCTCTAGAAATTTTCATATTAATGAGATACCTAAAGGCCAGAGGGTGTAGCCAATTAAGCATTCTTTACCAGACCTTCCTCCCTCCCTATTTAACTCAGGTCTGCCCTGAGTTTGGGGGAGGGGCGTGGCTGTACAGCCAGATTCATCTACCATCCACCATGACAATAAAGCTTGTAAAACCATGGACTTCCTTGTGTCTTTGGGGCCTGTCATGGAGACCTGTGGAGGGGCCTTCCCGAGTATGAAGCCTCTGCCTAATCTCCTGTGGAGGACTCCTCTGCACTCTGCATGGAGGCTGTAATTCAATCAAGCTAGCTGAGCAATCAATCCAGCCAAGCCAGTGCCTTAACAAAGAGTCTCTTTCCCACAGGGCACTGTCAGGGCTTCCTTCTCTCCCCTCATTCCTTTCATGTCTCTATTCTTCTGCAGCCCCCAGCAGTGTTTGGGAGTCCAAGAACTGAGTCCCAGCCTCCAGCTTCACTCAGGAGCCTTGCCCCTGCAGAACTTCAGACTGAGATCTCCCCACCCTGGGTGGGGCCCCACAGCACCCACCTGGCGCTGCATGGAGTGAACTTAGTCAAATTCCTGTGCATTTTTGCCTCTCTGAGCCATGACAGACATGCAGGAACCACAACTCTGCCCAACAGGCCCCATGCCAACACACTCGAGAGCTATCAGCCCCACAGTCTGCTCTACTACCTGAGGCCACATTGATATCCATTGTGTGTGGGGGGGGGCTGCCTTCAAGGGCCTTGAGTCCTCTGATATTCTGCAGCTGGGGACTGTTCATGTGATAAGGATTTGGAAGTATAGCTCTTCACATTTGATGGCAACTGGTAAGGGTGTGGGAGGGGAAAAACTCAGATCTATTTAGGGGGCAGACCACTGAGAGTTTGAACATGCTCCAGTGAGTATAGATAATACAAATTGGACTTGTTTCCTTTTTCTTTTTTTTTTTTTATTTTAATTTTTAAAATTTACCTTTTTTTTTGAGGTGAGAGGTCACAAGGCTTGGGGGAAGGACAATAAAGGACTGTGAAGTGATTGAAATCAGGGTACATGACATGAAATTTGCAGAGAACCAACAGAAATATTATATTGTGAACAAAAGATCAAAATGGAAAAAACATCAAGGACCAGAAAAGGTAACATGTCCAATTTGAAAAACAAAATGTTAAGGATGAGAAACAGAATGCTACCTAACTGCAATCACAATGCTATTTCTATTACATCATATTCTTACCTTAAACACAAAGCCATGCTCAGTATGGTGCTACATGCCTTTAGTCTCAGCACTTGGGAGGCAGAGGCACTCAGGTCCCTTAAATTGGAGGCCAACCTGGTCTACAAAATGAGTCTAGGACAGCCAGGGCTATACAAAAAAAAAAAAAAAAAAAAAACCCTGCCTCACAAAACAAAGACAAAACCACACAAACACTTTGTCTTAGAGTTTAACTGCTGTGAACAGACACCATGACCAAGGCAACTCTTAAAAGTACAACATTTAGTTGGCTTACAGGTCAGTCCATTGTTATCAAGGCAGGAACATGGCAACATCCAGGCTGGCATGGTGCAGGAGAAGCTAAGAGGGTTCTACATCTTCATCTGAAGGCTGCTAGCAGAATACTGACTCCCAGGCAACTAGGATGAGGGTGTTAAAACCCACACCCACAGTGACACTACTCCAAGGCTACACCTACTCCAATAGAGCCACATCTTATAATAGTGCTACTCCCTGGGCTGAGCATATACAAACTATCTCACACTTAGAGGCATTTAAAAGACATTCTGATAACTATATTAGTTTGCTTTTTAAGAGATAATAGGGGGTCAGCAAGACTGCTATGCAGTGAGGGAACTGCAAACCAAGCATGATGGCTTGAATTCAATAACTGAATCTCACATGGTGAACGAGAGAACTGACACCCATAAGTTGTCCTATGACCTCCATACACATACCATGGTGCTCACGTGCCTATACACACATACTAAATATATACAAAGAATGTAGATATGGATAAAAAGATGGCTCAGTAGGTAAAAGTGCTTGCTGTACAGGCATAAGTATCCGAATTTGGGCATTTCTCTGTGGGCTTGTTACCTCAGTACTGAGATAGAGACAAAATTGCTGAGGCTTACAGAATGTCAGCCTAGCTCCAGGTTCAGTAAATAACCTTGTCTTAAAGGATTAAAGTGAAGAAAAAAAGAAAGACACTGATAGTTATCCCTGATCCTCTCCAAGTACAAGCACAAGCACACAGATAACACATACATACATACACACACACACACACACACACACACACACACACACACACACACACAAAGAGAGATAGGAGAGAGAGAGAGAGAGAGAAGAAACTTTATACAGCATTACAGAAACTTTAACCACGTTATTTGTATATTTTGGGATATTTATACCATTAATACTTGTTAAACAGTAACTGCTAATTATACTCATTTTTCTAATACATTTCAAATTCTAAAATAGTAGCCAAAGTGTTAAAAGAGAACAATTGATACATTTTAAAATATAGTAAAACAAAACAATATGGCACATGATAAAGATTAATTTTGGAATATATATATATATATGTGTGTATATATATATATATATACATATATATATATGGCATTCTGGGGTAGGGTAGGGTGAGAATGGGGGATTTTTGCTTGGTTTTTGTGTTGCTTAATTGTTGTTGATATTTTAAGTGCAGAAAAAGGAATGCAACCAATTGCAAGGGCATAAAAGTGAATCTCATATTCACACACATGGCTTTGTTTTTAAATTCTTGAAAGTACAGAGATTCTTTTAATTTAAAGGTGAGCCCATGGAAAATTGGGAGCAGCTGTAGAAAACCAGATAGGAACCAGATATGTCACGTCCATGTTTTCAGTGAACATCACCCTGAGTGACCTGATCCTCTGCTCGCCACTGTTTGGGATTGTCACAGAGCGGCATTTCTGTATCTACCATCACCAAAACTGTGTCTTAATGAAAGTAACTGCTTCATTAGCTGGTATTCTAGAAAAGGTGCTTAAGGGCTAGGAACATGGCAAGGAGGCCTAAAGACTCCATCAGGCTGACCCAGAAACACTGGCAGCTAAGGTGGAGTCTTACTTCAGTTCAGCCCATAGAAAAAGTTGGGAGATATTTATAGCTTATTCTTAGTTGAGGGACCTGGGAAAATAGATCACTCTGACTTCCTCAAGGTTGAAATGAGTTTTGCTCATTCCACATTCCCAAGTGTCCTTCCCAATTGGCCCCATTCCCATGAAGTTCATTACTCTGCACTTAAGACATTTTATTAGGCAACAATGTCTGGTTCTTCTTGGTAACGATGCTGCCACATATTTCTGGAAACTTTCCTGACTATCACTGTAAGGGACTGAGAGGGAGTATCAGTGTTTAGAGAGGAGTTTGAAAACCCTACTCTAAGGCAAGTGAGAATGTTGCATTTGTGATTTCAACATGAACAGAGAGGTGCTAGGATCTCAGTAGAAAAAGAGAGATCATTCCCAAGGAACTGCAAGCAAGTGCACTGTTGTTGGGCCTCAGTGAGCACTGAGTATCAGAAGTAAGCTAAGCTACTTTGTGTATCCAGAAAATCTATACACAGTTCTCAGCTTAGTAGCTGAGAACTTTGTTCCTAGCCCTTAAGCACTTTTCTAGAATACCAGCTAATGAAGCAATTACTTTCATTAAGTCACAGTTTTGGTGATACAGAAAGGTCCTGTATTCAGGACCTATCAGGACACAAGCAACAACTGGCACATTGGTTTCCTGGCTTGTTAAAGGAAAGAGGTTAAGCTGAGAATCCCCCACATGCCATGTTTTATTTATTTGCACATACTCTTTATTCTTTGACTGTGTGACTTTTGCCAATAATATTGTATGAATGGTACATCCTCTTGCATCAGCCTCTTCTAGCTCCTCTGAGAAATCAAAAATATGAATAAAACTAGCTCACCAAGTTGCTTGAATTTTGCCTACAGCTTCTGAAGCAGCCAATTGTAGCTTGAATTTTCCCCAGCAAAAAAATGGAGTTCTCCCTACCTCTAGGGAAGTGGGACATCTGGAGAGAGCACTTGCCTGACTTGAAAGCATCTTTCTCTTAGACAAAATGAACAACAGCAAGGAGAGATATTTCTGTCCCCTAAGATTGTCCTTCATTTTTCACTAGACTGATTGGGTAGATTGCTAACCCCTAGGTTACATAGTGACCAGAGTAACGAGGAGCCCATCTTCTGTGGTCTGAGTCTGATGCCAGAAAAAAGTAGTTTCTCTCCAGCTAAGTGTAAAAAACAGGAAGGAATCCTGATCTATTTGGGAAGAAATATCTATTTATTCATTCATTCATTCATTCATTCATTCATTCATTCTGTATGTATGAGCACACTCAGGCATGATATGTGGAAGTCAGAAAACAGCTTGCCATAATTAGTTTTCTCCCTCTAGCACATGGAGGGTTTGAGAGATGGAACTCAGATGGTCACCCTTGGCTACATGCACCTTTACCTACTGTGCTATTTCAACAACAAGTCATTGTTTTTAAACCAAAATATAAATATTTATGTGAAATTGGCAGTCTGCTATGATCTGAAAGAACATTCCCCAACCATTTTTGTGTTAAAGGATTTGTCCCAAGAATGGAGCTATTTGTGGTGAAACCCAAAGGATAAAGTCTAGTGAGCCAGGAGGATGGGGCCTCAATTCACTGCTGGCATTCTTCAAAAGATATTATCAAACTCTACCTTTGTTTGTTCCTGGTGAGAGACATATTATCTTGCCACAGTGACACCATTGCTTTTCTTGATGTGAGACAGAATGCAATTGATGCCAGTGACAACCTTGAGCCTTCAACACTGAGCCAAATAAACATTGTCTCAGATACCTGCCTTGCGTGTCTTATAACTCAAAGGTGACTAATATACAACCTAACTCAATCTCAAAAAGAAAAACAAACATGGGATAAACTGAAGTGAGAAAGCACTTGCCTAACATGTGAGGGCCCTGAAGTTCAATGCCCAACACCTCAAAATTTAAATGAAAAAAAGAAGAAGAAAACATATAATATTGTGATGGCAAGACCTTCAGAAAGATGAATAGTCCTTTGAAGAAATTAATGGAGATGCCTATCTAGGCAGATAGAGCAAAAGGCTAAGAAGCAATGAGTGCCCATGTACCAAATGAAACCTTAACAGGTAGAAGAATTTTAGTTCAGCAACACACCTGTTCTGGCAAGGGATGACTTCCAAAGACCTTCTAGGTCTCTGGGATCCATCTAGAATGTAGACACACCCTTAGTACTCACTTTCAATCCCTAGTAATGAAAATAAGGTTAGTTTGTAGAAGAAAGCAGCAATGTTTGGCATCTAGTTGCAAAGTGACCTGCCAAAATTGATAAAGATACTATCTGAATAAGAGAAGCTTCCTCATAAAAATCCTCACTCAAAGAAAAAAGAAAGAGAAAGACAGAAACTCAGATTACACAGAAAACTGATCCACTTGGGGACAGCTCAACAAACTGGCTGGAAAAGGACAGATTATTCCACAGACTGGCAGACTGGAAAACCGTGATGCAGAACTGGACGTTTGCTGAAGAACAGATGATCAGGACAGCGGTTACAAAGGCTCATCACATCAACAGATCTCCATAACGACATTCAGACTGCTAAGTTCATGGGACTGATAACTGTTTCTGTCGCATACTTAAACTGTGTACAACTTTTAGCTTAAACAGAAAAGAGGATTGCATAGAAGAATTTTAGTACAGCAACATGGCTCCTCTGGCAAGGGATCACATCCAAAGACCTAGGTCTATGAGATCTATCTGGAATGTAGACACATGCTTAGTACACACATTCAATCCCTAACAATGAAGGTAAGGTTAGTTTGTAGAAGGAAGCAACTGTGTCTTAAAGTGACATGTAATTGAGGGGCATAAAAAGCAATGAATCAGAGAAAGGTTAGACAGAATGAGTCAGAGATGGAATATACTCAACTTGCACAAGAACAGCACAGCAAGGAGAGGCTATGTAAGAAAACAGAGAGAGAAAGGGGAGGTGATGGTTTGCATGTGTCAGTTTTATCAGGAAAGTTTTACAGAGACAGGCTAGACACAGGTGAAAACAGAATGAGCCAGAGAATGAGAAGGAACCAGAAGACTAGAACAGATTGACAAAGGTAATATGAAGCCAAGCAGAGTAATTCAGTCAGAAGTTGAGAGAAGCTATATTGAATCAGTCATCTTGGAAGATTAGATTGTACAGAGTCTAAAAGCTTCCAGGCCTAGGCCTAGGGATAGTTAGAACAGAGAAAGTAGTACTCTGGGCCCAGCCCAAAGCATGTATTCACACAGCTTGGGGCATAGCTCTCATCTCATGGCTTTCTTTTTCTTTTCTTTTATTTTATTGGTTATTTTAATTATTTACATTTCAAATGTTATCCCCCTTCCAAGTTTCCCCTCTGCATACTTCCTATCACATCTCTGCTCCCTCCTGCTTCTATAAGGGTGCTCCCCTACCCCCTACACACCCACCTACCCACTCCTGCCTCACTACCCTAGCATTCCTCTACACTGGGGAATCAAGCCTTCACGGGACAAAGGGCCTTTCCTTCCATTGATGCCATACAAGACAATCCTCTGCTACATATGCAACTGTAGCCATGTGTCCCTCAATGTATACTCTTTGGTTGGTGGTTTAGTTCCTGGGATCTCTGGGGGATCTGGTTGGTTGAAATTGTTGTTGGCCCTCTGGGGTTCAAAACCATTCAGCTCCTTCATTCCTTCTCCCTAACTCCTCCATTGGAGTCCCCTTGTTCAGCCCAATGGTTAGCTGTGAGCATACTTATCTGTATTTGTCAGGCTCTGGCAGAGACTGTCAAGGGACAACTATACCAGGTTTCAGTAAGCAAGCGCTTCTTGGCATCACCAATACAGCCCCTGCATTTTCTTTAGACAGCAGCAATTCTGGGTTAATATTTTTGAAGTGGGTGGATGACTGCATTCCTCAACCAGGGGCCACGCCTAAACAGTGGCTATGGGCTCTACAGGTTCTCTCTCTCCTCTGTTGGGTGTTTCAGATAATGTCTTCTCTGTTAAGTCCTGGAAACCTCTTGCACACCTGGCATCTGGGACTTCCAAGTGGTTCCCAAGTTCCCACCCTGTTACAGTAAGTATTTAAAATGGCAGCACCTGGTCTGTCTTGTGTTACTGAGCCACCATGTTCCTGACAAAGCTAGGACTGAGGTCATGAGCAGCGGTGTGTTCTTGCTGCTGCTGTGGTTCAGGCTGCCAGCTCAGGCTACAGGCTCAGGTGGCCATAGACACCGACCCTGACACCCACAAAATGCCAGCATGAGACATGGCTCTGCCAATCTTCCATGCTGTCTTCACAAGGCTGGGCTGAGCCCAGACCATTCCACCATCCACATGGTGCCTGGTTTAAATGAGACTCTAATAATACTTAAAGATTGATCAAAGACTTTATAAGTTTGGTAATGCTCAATAACAAACAAGATGCCCACACAATTGGAGGTATTTTCCAATTAACTAACCTAGATATAAGTTGCTACCCAGGACTGCTCTAGATCCAAGCATGGTTCTCCATCTTCCCATACCTCTGCTCCTTCGATCCTCCTCTTCCTTCTCCTTCTTTCTCCCTTACTCCTCCTCTTCCTCTCATTACTCCTCCCACCTTAGCTCCTCCCAACTTTCAGGGAAAATATGCCACTACACCACCCCCCATTGCTACTTATTTTTACTCATTCTCCTGGCTCTTTGGACTTCTCCCCTGGTCTTGCCCCAATCCCCTTTTTAGGCTACTATACCCAGCAAAAGTCTCAATTACAGTAAATGAAGAAACCAAGATATTCTATGACAAAATCAAGTTAAACAATATGTTTTCACTAATCCAGCCCTACAGAGAATAATAGAAGAAAAACATTAACACAAAGAAGGAAACTACACCCACAAAAAAACAACAAATTAATTATCTCACAACAAACCCAAGAGAAAAGAAAGAAACAAACATAATACAACGACTCACAACAAAAATAACAGAAACCAACAATCACTGGTCTTTAATACCTCTCAACATAAATGAAATCAATTCCCCAATAAAAAGACATAGGCTAACAAGATCCAGTATTTCACTGCATACAGGAAACACGGCTAAGTGACAAAGACAGATACTACCTCAGACTAAAAGGCTAGGAAAAATTTTCCAAGCAGATGGTCCCAAGAAACAAGCTGGAGTAGTCATTCTAATATTCAATAAAATAGATTTTCAACCTAAAGTTATCAAAAGAGATGGGGAAGTACACTCCATATACATAAAAGGAAAACTCCTCCAAGATGAACTCTGAACATCTATGCTCCAAAGGCAAGGGCACCCACATTTGTAAAAGAAACGTTACTGAAACTCAAAACAAACATTGATCCTCACACAATAATAGTGGGAGACTTCAACACCCCACTCTCACCAATGAATAGATCATGGAAACAGAAACTAAACAATGACACAGTGAAGCTAACAGAAGTTACAAACCAAATGGATTTAACAGATATCTACAGAACATTTCACTGTAAAACTCTGTGTGTGTGTGTGTGTGTGTGTGTGTGTGTATTCTTTTTATCACCTCATGGTACCATCTCCAAATCTGACTATATAATTGGACACAAAACAAGACTCAATAGATACAAGAAGATTAAAATAATCCCATGCATTCTATCAGATCACCACAGAATAAGGGTGATGTTCAATAACAACAAAACAACAGAAAGCCCACATACTCATAGAAACTAAATAACTCTCTACTCAGTAATAACTTGGTCAGGGAAGAAATAAAGAAATTAAATTCTCTCTAGAATTTAATGAAAATAAAGGCACAGCACACACAAACTTTTGGATCACAGTGGAAGAGGAAATTCATAGCACTGAGTACCTTCATAAAGAAATTGGAAAGATCTTACACTAGCAACTTAACAGCACAACTGAAAGCTCTAGAACAAAAAGAAGCAAACACACCCCAGAGAAGTAGATGGTAGGAAATAATCAAACTCAGAGTTGAAATGAACCAATTAGAAACAAAGAAAAGTATACAAAGAATTAACAAAACTAACAGTAACAGCTGGTTCTTTGAAAAAAAAAATCAACAAGATAAAATCTTAGCCAGACTAACCAAACGGCACAGAGACAGTTCACAAATTAACAAAATCAGAAATGAAAGAGAAGACATAACAACAAAAACTGAGGAAATTTTTTTAAAAAAATCACCATATTCTACTGCAAAAGTCTATACTCAACAAAACTGGAAAACAGATGAGATAGATGGCTTTCTAGACAGCAACCAGGAACCAAAGTTAAATCAGAACCAGGTAAACAATCTAAACAGTCTCATAACTGCTAAGGAAATAGACCTTCAAAGAAGATCTAATATCAATACTTCTAAAACTATTCCACAAAACAGAAACAGAATGAATACTACCTAATTCATTTTATGAACCCACAGTTATGCTTATACCTAAGCTACACAAAGATGGAACACAAAAAGAGAACTTGAATTTCACTTATGAATATCCATGCAAAAATACTCAATAAAATTCTTGCAAACCGAATTTAAAAACTCATCAATCAAAATGATCATTCCCCATGATAAAGTAGGTTTCATCCCAGTGATGCACTGATGGTTCAACATATTGAAATTCATCCATATTATCCACTACATAAACAAACTCAAAGAAAAAAATCACATGATCACCTCATTAAATGCAGAAAAAGCCTTTGACAAAATTCAACATGTTAAAATTCTTGTTAAAACATGTCAAAAGTCTTGGAAAGAACAGGAATTCAAGGCACATAGCCAAACATAATAAAAGCAATATGCAGCAAACCAACAGCCAACTTCAGATTAAATGGAGAGAAAATTGAAGCAATCCAGTCTCTGAAGAAAGAAATCAAAGACCTCAGAAGATGGAAAGATCTCCAATGCTCATGGATCAGCAGGATTAACACAGTAAAAATGGCCATCTTACCAAAAGCAATCTACAGATTCAATGCAACCCCCATTAAAATGCCAACTCAATTCTTCACAGAGATAAAAAGAGAAATTCTCAAATTC
Source organism: Rhabdomys pumilio (assembly GCA_030674055.1). Classification (NCBI taxonomy): domain Eukaryota; kingdom Metazoa; phylum Chordata; class Mammalia; order Rodentia; family Muridae; genus Rhabdomys; species Rhabdomys pumilio. The sequence continues at coordinate 73,692,035 of JANHMN010000013.1, read as the reverse complement.
ATTTGGAATAACAAAAAACCTAGGATAGAGAACACTATTATGAACAATAAAACAACTTCTGGAGGAATCACCATCCCTGACTACAAACTGCACCAGAGAGCAATAGTGATAAAAAAAAAATAGAATTGGTACAGAAATAAGCAGCTAGATCAATGAAATAGAATTGAAGGCCCAGAAATAAAGCCACATACCCATGGTTACCTGATCTTTGACGAAGAAGCCAAAATTATCCAGTCAAAAAAAGACAGCATATTCAACAAATGATGCTGGTTTACACGGCAGTTGGCATACAAATTGATCTTCTTCTTTTTTTTTTTTTTTTTTTTTTTTTTTGAAGAGGAAAGAGTTTATTTCATCTTATATCTTACAGTATATTATGAATAGTCAAGACAGTCTATTTGGAGTTCTGTAGGCCTCTTATGTGTTTATGGGCATCTCATTCTTTAGATTAGGGGAGTTGTCCTCTGTAATTTTGTTGAAGACACTTTAAGTTGAGAATATTCGCTCTCTTCTACACCTATGATCCTTAGGTTTGGTTTTCTCATTGTGTCCTGGATTTCCTAGATGTTTTAGGTTAGGAGCGTTTTGCATTTTGCATTTTCTTTGACTGTTGGGTCAATGTTTTTTATGGTATCTTCCTCACCTGAGATTCTCTCTTCTGTCTCTTGTATTCTGTTGGTGGTGCTTGCATCAATGACTCCTGATCTCTTTCCTAGGTTTTCTATCTCCAGGGTTGTTTCCCTTTATTTCTTTATTGATTCTATTTCCATTTTTAGATCCTGGATGGTTTTGTTCAATTTCTTCACCTGTTTGGTTGAGTTTTCCTGTAATTTTGTAAGGGATTTTTGTGTTTTGTCTTTAAGAAATTCTACCTGTTTACCTGTGTTCTCCTGTATTTCTTTAGGGGAGTTATTTACATCCTTCTTAAAGTTCTCTATCATCATCATGAGAGGTGACTTTAAATCAGAGTCTTGCTTTTCTGGTTGGGCATCCAGGGCTTGCTTGTGGTGGGAGAACTGGGTTCTAAAGATGTCAAGTAGCCTTGGTTTCTGTTGCTTATGTTATTGCTTTTTCCTCATGCTATATGGATATCTCTGCTGTTAGCTGCAAGCCTATGTGTCAATACTCCTGGGAGACCAGTTCTCTCCAGAAGGAATTTGGGTATGGAGAGCTGTGGCACAGGATCAGCTTGGGGGCTGTGTCACAGTATCAGCTCTGGATGCAATAAGAAACTGGAAAGATCATGTCTCAGTTTCTGTTTCCTGAGGTCTCTGGATAGGTCTCTTGGAGCTGAAGTGGTGTACTTGCCTGTGCTCACAGATTTGCCAGCACTCCTGTGCATCATATTGATCCATTTTTATCTCCTCATACAAAGCTTAAGTCCAAGTGAATGAAGGACCTCCACATAAAACCAGATACACTGAGTATATTAAAAGAAGAAAGTAAGAGACAGCCTCGAAAACATTGGCAGGGGAAATAGAATACCAATGGCTCAGGCTCTAAGATCAAAAATTGACAAATGGGATCTTGTAAAATTGTAATGCTTTTGTAAGGCAAAGGACACTGTCAATAGGACAAAACAGCAACCTACTGATTGAGAAAAGATCTTTACCAATCCTACATCCAATAGAGGGCTAATATCCAAAATATACAAAGAACTCAAGAAGTTAGGCTCCAGAGAACCAAATAACCCTATTTAAAAAAAAAAAAAAAGGTACAGAGCTAAACAAAGAATTCTTAACTGAGGAATCTTGAATGACAGAGAAGCACCTAAAGAAATGTTCAACATCCTTAGACATCAGGGAAATACAAGTCAAAACAACCCTGAGTGAGATTCAACCTCATACCAATCAGAATGGCTAAGATCAAAAACTCAGGTGAGTGAAGATGCTGGTGAGGATGTGGAGAAAGAGGAACACTCCTCCATTGTTGGTAATATTGAAAGCTGGTACAACCACTCTGGAAATCAATCTGGTGATTCCTCAGAAGATTGGAAGTACTTCTACCTTGAAGACCTAGCTATATCACTTGTGGGCATATACCTAAAAGATGCTCCAACATATAATAAGGACACATGCTCCTCTATGTTCATAGCAGCCTTATTGCTAATAGCCAGAAGCTGGAAAGAACCCAGATGTCCCCCAACAAAGGAATAGATACAGAAAATGTGGTACACAATGGAGTACTGCCCAGCTATTAAAAACAATGACTTCATGAAATTCTTAGGCAAATGGATGGAACTAGAAAATATCATTCTGAGTGAGATAACCCAATCACAAAAGAACACACATGTTATGTACTCACTGATAAATGAATATTAGCCAAAAAGCTTGTAATAGCCATGATACAACTCACAGAGCATATGAAGCTTAATAAGAACCAAGACCAAAGTGTGGATGCTTCAAACCCACTTAGAAGAGGGAACAAAATAATTATGGGAGGCAAGAGGGAAGGATCTGGGTGGGAGAGTGGAAGTGGAGGGAAAAAAGAGGGAAGGATCTAGGTGAAAGAGTGAAAGTGAGGAGAAAAAGCAGGCAGGACCAGGTATGGGAAGAGACAGGAGAGAAGTCCCAAGGGTCAGGAGAACTAGTAGTAATAAGTAGCAGTGGGGGGTGAGAACTTGGGGAACCCAGATGCCAGAGATGGTAGATGCTCCCTGGATCCAATGGAGATGAAATTAGCTGAAATATCTAACAGCAGGGAGACAGAACCTGAAGAGACTATATCCAGTAGATAGACATGGCCCCCAGTGAAGTGATGGGGTCACCCACCCATCTCAAAAATGTTTAACCCAGAATTGTCCCTGTCTAAAGGAAATATAAGGACAAAGATTGGAGCAAATACTGAAGGAAAGGCCATCCAGGGACTGTCCCACAGTGCATGATCCATTCTATCTGCAGACACCAAATCCCAACACTATTGCTGATGCCAAGATGTGCTTGCAGACAGGAGCCTCTGAGAGGCTCAGCCAGCATCTGACTAAGACAGATACAGATACTCACAGCCAACCATTTGCCTGAGCCCCAGGACCCCAGTTCAAGAGTAAAGGGAAGAGCTGAAGAAGCTGAAGGGGATTACAACCCCATAGGAAGAACAATAGTATCAATTAACCACTAGATCCATCAGAGTTCCCAGGGACTAAACTACCAACCAAAGAGTATACATGGCTCCTGCTACATATGTTGCTGAGGTCTGCCTCATTTGGCATCAATGGGAGGGGATATGCTTGGTTCTATGAAGGTCTGATGCCCCAGAGAAGGGGGATGCTAGAGGAGTAAGACAGGGGTAGGTGGGAGGGGAGCATCCTCTTAGAGGAAAAGGAGAGGCAGATGGGGAAGGGAGGTTCCATGGTGTTGCAGACTTCTCTGTCCCATGCTTGGGGGCCAAAATGTCACGGACCGCTCTATCGATGTTGGAACTCGCACTGCCAAAAGCCTTGGCGGCTAAATTGTTAGAGCCCGCACTGCCCCAAGCTGCTCTGGTCCTCAGGTCGGGGTTCAGCAAGAGAGAGAGTGAGGACAGACACAAAGAATGGAGACCAGACAGGTATGATTCAATCCTGTTTACTCTTAAGTCTCTCTTCTTCTCTCCAAGTCCCTAGTTCCTAGTAGTCTCAGGTCCTGGGCTTCGGCACCAAGTCTCAAGTCCTAATCCTAGTTCTAAGTTGCTAGTCTCTTTTCCAGTTCCAAGTTCTCTTCCAAGTTACCTGTCTAAGTCTCAAGTACTCTCTTCTGTCTGCCTCTTGCCTTTTATATGTCTCACTTCTAAGTCATGCCTTTAAGTCACGCCCTTAAGTCACACACCTTTAAGTCTCACACACCCAAGGGAAGATCTTGGGTATCTAAAACAAGATGTTATCATAGTGTGCTCAGCTGTTGTAGGCTGTTGTAAACAAGTCTCTTGTCAGGGTATATGGCTCAAGATGGCTGCAAGGATGATAGCCGCCTTCTGTCAGCTCCCCACACATGGAGTGGAGCCTGGAAAAGGGGATAACATTTGAAATGTAAACAAATAAAATGATTAATAAAAAAAGTAATTTCCTCATTTTTAGGCAGAAGAATGACTGTGGGTAACTCAGCATAAGTCTCCCTCACTATACAGTGGTTCACTGTTGTACCTTTGATGGCAAAGTCTGTTGCTTTTCTAATCAAGTGTTTATGTTGAGTGTTTAATGCAAGATAATCTCTGACTGGCTTGGCTTCTGTCTGCCCCATGCAACTTCTTTATAAATGCAGTCGCAGTTCTTCTACACAGCAAGTGCTACAGTTGTATAGAACTTGGAAAATGACATCAGCACCCAAGCATGGTTGGTATGCACTTGCAGTCCCAGCACTTTGGAAGCTGGAACAAAACAATAAGGAGTTGAAAGCCACTCTTGAATTAGAGGCTAGCCTGGGCTACATGAAATCTTATCTCAAAACCAAAACCCCAAACTGCCCTCTCCAAAAAAATGGACAGGAAGAGAGCATCACCTGTTATGAACATTAAGTGAATGTCATTCCTTCAAAACACTAGGTTGCCTTGATGATCAGAAACTTATCCCCAAAGATGCTGTTGTCAGTACTGCCTTTCTGGAGCTGCTCTTTTAGAAGTACCTTCAAAGGCTGTTTACAGACTATTGAAAGAAATTAGACTCACCAGTTCAAAGGGCATTTACTGTGTCACATTACCGGTAACAATATCCCACTTCTCAAGCTTTTCATCTGAGTTGACCACAAACAAATTGAGGTGGTTTTTTTTTTTTTTTTTTTTTTTTTTTTTTATTAAGCCTAGTTTGAATGAAAAAATATTTGTCTTCTCATAATGTTCAGAATAAATTTCTGGAACTTTAGGTTGTATCCAAATAGGGAGTTCAAAAACTGTTCTAAATTCAACAGCATTATTAAGTCTGTGATTATTAAGAGGCAAGGCATCTTCTGTCCCACACAGGTTGGCAAATGAGTTAAATGCAATAGAGTTAGGGTAGGATACTAGTTTTGTACCCAAAGTCTAGAGCCAGATTAAGTGGGATTACAGTCCTTCCTTTAGCATTTACTAGCTACATAATTTTGAACAAGGTGCTTAATCTCTCCATCAACTTAATTTCTTTTTTGGTAATAGATATAATATTGAAGTATGCAGATGATTTGAGTTGGTACATAATACAGTATATATGCTGTTACACTGAGTTCTATCATTTATGTGATGTATTAAGCTCTTTGGTACAAAGTAAGTTAATTTTAGTAAGTTATTATCACATACATTATTTAATATTACCTTTAATTATAAACATAATCACATAAGGTCTAATAGAAGACAGATGTAGAAATAATCCTAAGTTTACTGTCATCAATAGTAGTGGTAAAATATTATGTAAGAAAATTAATCTGCAATAGTTACTAATATAGAAATGAAACTTGCAGGTCTAAAGAGATTGCTCAATGGGTAAATGTGCTTGTCTAATAAACCTGAATTTGATCTCAGATTCCATGGTAGAAGGGAAGAATCAACTCTTGAAAGTTTTCTCTAACTTCTACATGTACATCATAGCATGTGTACCATGTACACTGGTAAAATAATAACAGCAACAATAATAATAAAGTTGTGAGTCTGTAGATTCTCTGCCTAGACATTTCACTTCATGTTACATCCTGAAAACACAGCCTGGAGTGGAGATGCCTAATAGATCATCCAACATTAATAGATAAAACATCTGTGGCACCTGGGGAAAGGACTTTAACCCATGTAGCTATACCCTGACTTAATAATAGGAACACAATCCTGAGACAATATGGTCATTTATCAGGAAGGCTTCACTGTTGAGAAGTCTTCTTTGGTAAGATTTCTTTTTATGTTTTTATTGTGTGTATGTATGCTTGCCATATGTGTGGGTGGGTGCCCAGGGAAATCAGAAGAGGACATCAGACCCCATGGAGCTTTATGGGTTTCAGGCAGTTGTAAGCTGTCCAGTGTGGGTCCTGGGTGCTGAACTCTTGCCCTCTGCAGTAGCTCTCTTAACCACTGGACTATCCCTCTGACACCTGAGGAGTCTTCCTGGAACGCTCAACCCTTGTTTTTTCTTTTTTCTCATGGAACCCAGTGGCACAGGTCCTAATTCTCTAGAGATCATGTGCCTCCAGAGCATGATGTTTTCATGACAAACATTCTCAGTTCTCATTTTTCTTTTCTCACACCTAACAAAAGCCACTTAAGGAAGTATTTGTTTTCAACTCATTGAGGCCGCTGTCTATGGTGGGGAAGGCATGGCAGCAGGAGAATAAAGCAGCACATCACTTTTTGTCCATGATCAGGAAGCAGAGAAAGAGAAGTGTTGGTGGCAATCAGCTTGTTTTCTCTTTTTATTCTTTCTCTAAAAATATTTTATTTGTGTATATGTGTGTTGTAAATTAAACCTTCCTTATTCTAAAATTACAGAAAATTCAGATAATATGCTTCTGCTGAGATGGAAGTATTGAAAGCTAATGGCAAATACCGATAAGAGAAAGATAAATGTAGGGGTCATAAGTAAACCAAAATGAAATCTTCATATAAAGTTGCTCATTAAATGCTTCAATTCTGGAAAATTTCTCGGTTTGTCTTCCTGGCTAATGGTTGTTGTCACTAAAGGAGGCAACTGATTTTCTGGACTTAATTTTTATAAGGACTAACTTGTCAAAGCAAGAGTACTACTTGAAGATTGCCATCAAAAAGGTTTTGACAAAGTAGCTGCAACAGAGAAGAACTCACCCTGGCTGCAGACACTAACACTACAGATTCAGAGTCGTCATGTGGATCATTGTAGTGAGCACACATGCAATAATCCAAGTAGTATGAACACATACTCATGTCACAATGAAATCACTTACTAGAAATTATAAAATGAGTATTACTACCTAGACATGCTAACATTAACCACATATCACAGGAGAACAAACCAAGTGCTCTAATAATTAGCAGACAGTAGCTTGAAGCTAAAACCTAATAACACATGTACATAGTTTAATAATTAAAACTGCCATTGCTATTTCTAAAATTGAGTAACTTAAAATATAGTTATGCATGTATGTTTTGTTTATATGCATGCATGTGAAGAACAGGGTATCTAGAGCATCTTCCTCTCTTTATATCATACATATTTGAGACTCACTGAACTAACTGGCTGCATTGATTAGCCAGTGAGCTTGGGATCTGTGTTTCCCATCCCTTCCTCAACTCCTAGCACTGCAGTTAGAGAGGCATATTTGCTTCTTCTTATGTAGGTTCTGGGGATCCAGACAGAAGTCCTCATAATTGAACAAAAACAATGTACTCACTAAGTACCCACTAAGCCATGTCCTCAACACCATACATCAAGTATGTGGGGAAAAAATGAACACGCTGTTGAATATGTGATTCTCAGGACTAGGATGGCTGAGGCAGAAGTTTGAGGCTAGCCTGGGATACAAATGGAATCATGTCTCAACAAATCCAAGGGTTAGTGACTCAATTGGTAGAGTGCTTGCCTAGCATGAAGGAGGACAGACTTCCATCCCTAGCACTGTATAAACTGGGTATGGTAGTAATGAACTCCTATAATCCCAGCACTTGGGAGGAAGAGGCAGGAAGATTAGAAATTCAAGGTCATCTTTGGCTACATATTGAGTATGGGGCCAGTCTGGAACACAGAAACCCTGTCTCAACAAACAAAGGAACTAGTAAGATTAATTTCTTTAAAAAGTTATACTTTGCTTAGGCAACAATTAAATTACTTTATCCTGTGCTAGGTCTTCATGTCCTTTTTCAGTACCCCTCAGTAGACTCAGACTCATTAAAGGAAGATATATTGACATGCAGTCAAGCTAGAAAATAGTCAGCATTGCAGTTAAGCAGCTCCCAAAGGCAAGTATATATACCTTTCCTTGTACAAAGGCCAGAAAGTTGCCAGGCAAGTAATCTAGTACTGAGCTAAAGTCCCAGTTCTGTGTAACGTATATGTTTGTGTAGATGTGTGTACCAGCATACATGTGTGTATGTGCTCATCACCTTTCTTTTGAGAAACGGTCTCACCATAAAACCCTGGCTAGCCTGAAACTCACTACTAGAATCAGACTATCCTTGAATTCACCGATCCACCAGCATCTGCCTCCCTATTGCTAGAATTAAAGAGGTGTGCTACTACACACAGTTCACCATACTGAGACCGGTTTCTCCCTGAACCTAAAGCTCTATGATCGGTTAAGCTGGATACTCTAGGAGCTCTAGAAATCTGTATGATCCACTCTGCTTATCTCCAAGCTTTGGGGGTACCACTGGACTTTACCCTGAGTTTGAAAAGCCAAACTCAGATTTTCAAGCTTACACAGCAGGCACTCTCACAAGTGGGCTATCTCCCCAATACTCTTTTGCTTTTTGAAACAGGGTCTCACTCTATATTCTCCAGATGACCTGGAGTTACATAAGCCTAGGCTAGCTTTGCACATTGCCTCCCAAGTGCTAGGACAAACTTAAGTGGATACTGCTCTGAAGCATACTAATGTGGCTACTTAAGGATTATTTAAATTAAGGAAAGATGTTACTCAATAGAATTTTGCTTGCCCTTCAAAAAAGAAGTGTAGGTTTATTGATTGAACTTTCTGGCAAATTCTAACTCACCACACTAGTATGCTAACTTGAAATGAAGGAATCACTGATATAAGCATGTTATTTAAAATCACTAAAGTGACCAGAGAACCACAGTTTTGTTTGACCCAGGAAATTGTCCTCTGTTCAGTTTAATGAATGGTAAGCAGTGGGTGGACTCCAGCCTCAAAGATCTTTCATTGAGATTTGTTCTTGAGAATTAAACAACAGAACTCATATAGTAAGTATCTTCAAAATTTATAATTGACCTAGAGGCTTAGAAGCCAACCAAGACAAAGAAGGCAGGAAGAAGGAACAGACCACAGCTGTTCTTTTATACTTTCACAAAAGCAGAAGCAAGGACCTCAACCAGTCACTTAATAAAGGTTGGTCTTTTTCATGATCTTAAGAAACTCTTCCTCGTTCACCTCTCCGTCACCATCACGATCGGCTTCATCGATCATTTCCTGCAGCTCCTCGTCTGTGAGACTTTCCCCCAGCTCGTTGGCCACACGCTTGAGGTTTTTGAATGAAATTTTCCCAGTTTCATCGTCATCAAACAACCTGAAAGCCTTCAGGATTTCCTCTTTAGTATCTTTCTCGGCCATCTTCTGAGTCATCACAGCCAAGAAGTCATTGAAGCTGATCTTTCCTGTGGCCTCTTTGTCCACTTCTGAAATCATTTTCTTCATCTCTTCCTTTCTGGGTTCAAAGCCGAGTGCTCTCATGGCCACCTTCAGCTCCTTCACATCGATGGTCCCGCTCCCATCAGAATCAAAGAGGTCAAAGGCTTCCCGAACTTCTTGCTTTTGATCTTCTGTGAGTTCTGGCTTAGGACCCACCTTTCTCTTGTAGCTGGTGGAGGCCACGTTTGACTTCCTGAAGGTGGACGCCATCTTCCACCACAGTTGGGTCCTTAACGGTGCCCTGACATCGCACGTGTGTGAAGTGCCCCTGCTAGTGCGCCTGCGCTTGCGCCTGCCCAGTTTCCTCAGTTTGTCATTCCATTTCCACGAGTTAGTACCTGCTGGCAAGAAACTTGCTGTAGCTATTGTCTCTATAATTCTTTGGAACATGCAGTTCTTTCCAGGCCATAGGCATCTGCAGTCCCTGTGTATATTTATTTGAAAATCCTCTGCTCCTTTTCCGTATTAATTCAAAGGACAAATGTATGGTGATCAAGTTTGAGTTTAACCACTTGGTATTAAATTTAAATAAGAAGGAAGACCATTAAATGGCACACCATGTTTTCTACTAGACATGATTAGAAAATAGGTAATAAAAGTATAAAAGGTACTTAGGTATAAAATTTGAGGAAGTTTGTCTCCTGTTGAGCAATAATAAAATTTTCTGGCAGTTTCTCAAATATGGAATGTAATATTCAGTAAAATTCACTTCTAGTACATGAGTTTTGTTGTAATTTCATTCAGTAGGCTTTTGACTTCAACAGATGAGGGTGAAGTATTCTGAAATGTATTTTAAAAATCCTAGCAATGTGTTTACTCTCACTTATTCACTACAGGCTGTATATAACCCCACATTCAGGTAGAAACAACCACTAAGCAAGTGGGTATCTTTAGGGGCAAACTATATTCACAAGGGAGAAATCTTCCCTTTTCGCTCCACCTGAAAATTTACAGGAGAAACATTTAAGGAAACAGTCAAGGTCACATAAAGGTAACCTTTGCTCTTAAAATCCTAAATCAAATGCACGAAAATTTCATCTCATTCATCTTTCCTTTGAAGCCTGTGATACATGACCTTAAATTGAACATGTTTGGTGATGGACACCTTACAATAAACAAGCTCAGAAGTGCCTCCAATGTCTCTTTTCTTATATGAGTATGTGTAAGCTTCTGAAATAAAATGTCCACACTTTATTTGATGGGCTTGTTGCTTTGCAGATAATGTCAACGTTCTCTTTAGGTGCTGCAAGTAATAAATCTTTCAGCACACATCTGGTCATGCTAGTCGGTTTCACACTCATCTAGAGGAGAGCCCATTGTATTCCATTACAGCTGTTCCTCTCTGACGACAGATCAGTGAGGTGATGCTACAGCGTATATGGAGACCTAAAATTATCTTTTGAAGTTGAAGGGACAACTTTAAAGTTAAAAATTATCTTTTGAAGTTCTGAAAACCAAACAAACAAGAAAAAGGTGGAAGTTTCTTAGGTAAGAAAGATAGAAGTTACCTAGCAAATGTAGATAGCTGACTTTTAATTTTTAGTATTCTTTAACCCCCTCCCCCCAAAATTTATATTTACCAGTATTTGATCTGTACAACAGATGACATCAGGAAGGTTTTTTGTTCCAAAGCTTTTGTATCCCAGGCACCCAGAACAGTGCTTGACACATTGAAAGAATATCACTATCCATTGACTTCATGCATAATTAATATTGATCCTAAAATACCTTTTAACTCATCAAATGAAAGGAGATGATTCAAAAAACCCAATAATGCTAGGAATGTTTTACAAAATCTCATTTTGTTTTGTTTTTGGTTTGGTTTGGTTTGGTTTGGTTTGGTTTGGTTTGGTTTGGTTTGGTTTGGTTTGGTTTAAAATTGTGATTCAATGCTGACTTTATGGTGTGTTTAGAAATTTTGTTTAGTTATTTGTTTTCCTGGAATCAAATGCAAGATTGAATCCATGCTGTGAAAGTACTCTTCACTGAACCCCAGTCCAGCCTTTCATGGCATGTTCACCTGGCCAAATCATACTACCTTCCCTAGTGACAGTAGACACTGGTCTTAGGTTTAGGGTTTTTGAAAGCACAAGTAGCTTATTTGGTCCCAGTCTCTCCCGCATTCCCTGAAGTTATTGTATCTTCTTTCAACTCTGCATCTTATCTCTGCAGATTATTTCTGCAGATTTGAGGAAGTCAACTTAAACCCTTTGTGACATCTCTATCTCTCATTTGAAATACCATACTAAAATTCTCTAATGTATTTTTAATTAAAAAATCCACGAAAACTTCAGGTACACTTTCTTAATTTGACTATACAGGACTGGGCACTAGCAGATCAGACCTCAGGTCTTTCCAGACTTGCATTCCTTTGGCAACCACTCTTTTGCCTAAATTTAAGACAAACTATGATGTGTTGAGGAAAAGCTTTTAAACTGCCATATAGAGAGCATTATTTGAGGCCAAGTTGAACTCAAAGCAAACTGGTTGTCATAGTTTCCAGATATGTGCAATCAGCAGTCACAACAAAGGGCCACCAAAAATTCTCTTCATAGGAAACAATTCTTTCAAAATCAGTTCTTGATGAACATTCTGTGTCTTGACCCTGACTTGAAAAGGAGACATTATGTCTCCTTTTGCCTCATTTGAACCTTGCATTAATTTCCTATCTCATAGATGGAAAAAACAAAGCAAGGCACAGAAGAGGCCTGTAATGCATGCTAAATAGTATATAGTCAATAAGTGTATTTTGAGGTTATTCCTTGGCCTTGTCTGAACCCAGCACTTAAACATTGTTCATTACATTATGCTGCCTTAGAATTGAGATTATTGCCGGGTGGTGGTGGCGCACTCCTTTTATCCCAGCACTTGGGAGGCAGAGGTGAATTCCAGGATAGCCAGGGCTACACAGAAAAACCCTGTCTTGAAAAAACAAAAAACAAAAAACAAAAACAAAAACAAAAAAAAAAAAAGAATTGAGATTATTAGTAAAACATAGCATGACTAGAGAGATAGGCTCCTGGTCATCATCCATACACCTAAGAGTAAGTAAGTAAGCAATCTTTGTAGCAAGATTCAACAAGGATTTGCATCATTTGTCTGAATCCAGGGCACTTTGCTAGCTACTAAGTAAAGAAGGCACCTCTAGGGAAAAACTCATAAATGGATATATAGAGAAAACTGGTGACTCTTTAAAAGACTTAGCTGGGCTGGAATATGCCAATGCCTGTAATCGGAACATTTTAGAGACAAAGGAAAGAAGAGTATCAGGAGTTTGGGGCCAGCCTGAGCTACATAAAAATAATCCTCTCCACCACACCCTCAAGTCCTTAATGTATCTCCAAAGATTTGGGGTTTGGGGAGTTTTGTTGTTGTTGTTGTTTTAACTAGAACTCTTTGGGAAAATGTCTGAGGAAGCCACTGAGGCCACCATATCACTCTGACTCATTCGTTTCGATTACTTTGCTCACTACAATACTAAATTCTCTACCCAGAAGTGTTAGTTTCTCTTGCTTTCTTTTCTGAATCTGTGATAAATGACCTAAGTGCAGCATGCTCAAAAGTGTACATCTGCTGGCCAGTGGTGGTGCACACTTTTAATCCCAGAACTCAGAAGGCAGAGGCAGGTGAGAGGCACCCTGGTCTACAAAGTGATATCCATGGCTAGATGAGAAAGCCTCTCTTTAAAACAAACAAAAAAATTTTAAAAAACAATAAAATATGCATCTAAACTGAGAAAGCTTATGTGTATGTATGTGTATCATGTTCATGCTTGGTGCTGTGGAAGGGGTTAGATCCCCCTAAAGTGGAGTTACAGATAGTTGTGAGTGCTAGAAGCTGAACCCAGTTGCAAAAGCAACAAATGTTCTTTACTACAGAGCCAAGGCTCCAGAAGTATACTTTCTTATATGAATATTATGAAGTAAAGTTCCCAGGAAAAAAAAGCCACACTTTCATTAACGATTCTACAAAACTGGTTTGAGTGATTGGAACTTTGCAGTTGTAGAGGTAGACTATAGCAGATCCACAGCCTAATTATCTTGGGTTATCTTTAGTATGTATCTATTCTCATCTTATTTCTGCTGCTGTGATTAAAACAAACAAACAAAAAAACACCCTGACAGAAAGCCTGTCAGGGAAGAGAGGTTTTAGCTCACGTTTTCAGGCTATGGTTCATCATTTCAAGGAAGTTAAGGTTTCAAGAACTTGAAACAGCTAGTCGCATTCACAGTCAAAATCAGAGAGAAAATGAATGTATGCATGCAAACTAGTGATCAGCTTGCTTTCTCTGCTCTCATCCATTGCAGGGTACACACCCAAGACATGGTGCTGCCCACAATGATCAGGTTTTCCTACCTCAAATAATACATTAGACAATCCCCATAGACATGCCTGCAGACCAGCCTTATCTAGACAACCCTTTCTTGATATTCTCTTCCCAGGCTGCTGTAGATTATGTCAACCTGACAACACTAAGAACCATAGTGCCTGAAATAACCAATCATTGCCCACCTTTGTATCTGAACATCTCTATAACCATAAGCTAAAATCCCCTAGGGTACATTAACAGAGAGCTAACTTCTACAAACCCAGGAGCTAAAAGTGCTATCACGTGGCATCTGAAACCTAATACCCAGATAGTTTCCTGTTTCTTTGTAACCAGTCTACCTATTTCTATCTAATTTGATAAATGACTTGATTTCTGATTTCATTTTACTCTAGAGCTATAGACGTTTCATGAAACAACTTCCACACTGGAAGATGTCAGTTAGAGTAATCTAAATTTATGTATGCCCATGATCATCCATATCTTGTTTTTAAGAATCAATTCTTATTCCCTTTGAGGTGAGATTTGTGTTTTGTGTGGATGGTATGTATAGGTTACTCTGTAAAAGGCCCCTTCAGTCTTCATTTAGGGATAGCATTTCATTCCAGACAATCTCACTGCTATGAGTAACAGATATCTCTACACTCTTGTGTCCTGGTTGTTTGTTGTTTTTAAAACAAAATCCTAAATATTTGATTTTACCAAATGAAGACTCAGGACACTGATGTACAAGAAGGAAAAAGCTCATCTTCCTCCTCTTCCTCCTCTTCCTCCTCTTTCTCCTTCTCGTCCTTCTTCTCCTTCATTCTTAAATACTCTTCAACTCAAAGACTCTATTTTCTCTTTCCTGAGTTTTCTTTTGCTCACCCCCTCTCAGTTGGTTGCTTGTTCTGTTTCTTGTCCTATTGTCAACTTTATTTAATCCAGTTTATAAAAAACTTTTAGGTTAAAGGTATGGGTTAGACTGGGCAGTAGTGGTGCACGCCTTTAGTCCCAGCACCTGGAAGGCAGAGGCAGGCAGATTTCTGAGTTCAAGGCCAGCCTGGTCTACAGAGTGAGTTCTAGGACAGCCAGGGCTACACAGAGAAACCCTGTCTCAAAAAAAAAAAA